>CM069133.1:338641-393778 GCA_035221665.1 Okamejei kenojei
ATTACTTCTATTAACAACTTCCATATGTATCAAAGTAGATTAACCACTTGGTTTCTGCTTCATTTCTCTCATGTCATTGGTTCGGTGATCTATTCTGATCTAGTTTGTTTTGTGTGCTTCATTTCTAGTAGATGACTGTCTATAAAGGTCATATATTTCCAATGCCCTGCAACATGAAGGCAAACATACCGCAGCCTCCTTTACCACCCTCTGTGTGCTGCCACTTCAGATCCCTTACACATTCTAATGCAGTGTTTTACGGGCTTGCCATTATCTTTCGAGTGCCCCTTACATTTCAACCTCGCTTAGTTGCATCTCTCTGCTAGGGGGTTTTTTGTGTAGTGGTAAATACTCCATTCTGCCGTTTTCGCGGCCCATGTGCTGCTGCAACTCTGTTGCCTGTTGTACCTTCTGACTCTGCCTTCCTCACTGTATGCAACTGCCGCATTGTGGGTTTGTAGTCAGGTATAAATGAATAACCTACTCATGACACTTCAGTCGTGTATTATTGTTTGTTATATATATATATATATATATTTTTTTTTTTATTTTTTATTTTATATATATTTTTATATATATCACACATATTTATAGATATATATATATAGAGTATACATACATATATATATATATATATATATATAATCATACATATTTACCTACATATATATATATATATATATATATCACACACAGTAGAGCGTCCAGCACTGATCCTGCGGGAAGCCAACTGGTCACAGACCTCCGGCCTTAATTTCTTTCCTTCATCTCAACCTGACCCTCTGTCATCTATGAATGAGCCGTTCTGTTCTATACGACAAGTAATCGTCAATCCCCATACATCTGTGATCTATGGGTCTGAATAACCATGAGGACCTTTACCCAAAGCCTTACTGACATGCATGTCGACACCTTCCACATACCCCGAACCTCATCATCTCCTTTCACCTTCTCAATACTCAATGACGTATGTGAGCCACACTGCCACTTAAAAGCATGCTGGACTGGTCATAATTTGCCATTCGTACAAATGGGAGGAAATTCTTCCTCGTATGATAACTCTGTAGTTTTCCCTTCTTGTCCTCAGCTTTGTTTTGACATCATAGAAATAAACATACATAGAATAAAACTGATGCAGGTGTTAGGGCCCATCGCCCTTCGAGCCAGCACTGACATTCTTTATGATCATGGCTGACCATCCCAAACACAAGGAATAGGGAAAAAGGGGATATCAGTACCCGTTCCTGCTTTTTCCCTTATCCCTTGATTACTTTAGCCCAAAGAGCTAAATCTAACTCTTTGATACATCACTTAATCTTTGGGTATACATTCCAGTGAATTGCCTCCACTGCAGAGAATTCCACGGTTTCACAACTCTTGGCTGAAAAACTATTCTCTCATCTCAGTCCTTAATGGTCGAGCCCTTACCTTAAACCTTATACTTGACCTCGGGTTCTGGGACTCCCCAACATTTTTCCTGCATCTAGCCTGTCCAATCTTTTAAGAATTTTTTATTGATTTCTATAAGATATCCTCTCTTCATCTTATAATTCCGGTGAATACAAGCCAATCGAACCCATTCTTCATCATATGTCAGGGTACCCGCCATTCCGGGAAATTAACCAGGTGAACCTGCGTTGCACTCCCTCAATAGAAATAATGGCTTCCTCAAATTGGATAAAAAAATTGCACACAATACTCTATTATGCGGTCTCACCAGGGCCTGTAGAACCTCTTGCTCCTTAAACTCAAATCTCTCGCCTGAGGGCCAGCATGCATTGGATGTCTTCACTGCCTGCGGTACCTGCACGCACTTACTTTCAGTGTCTGATGTACACCCAGGTCTCGTTGACCTCCAAATTTTCCTCAACAAAAAAACTAGAATGATTCAGATTTCCTTTTCTTGGAGTTCATCCATGTGATTTTTAAATTCTTTTCCCATTGCCATCTCCACCGTCAACTTTATGTAAATTTGCCCGTCCTATCGAAGCACAATTTCACGTTTCTACTTTCAAGTCTCCTTTCTTATTAGTTCGGGACCTAGTCTCTGAACACACATGGAACAGTTTATGATGGTCATTTTGTTGTTGATTACATACATGGGAGATGTATGATGGGTAGTTCATGCTGCTGATTCATACATGGGACACGTTATGATGATGTTATGCTGCTGACTACATACATGGGGGACACGTATGATGATCGTTCATTGCTGCTGACTACCTACATGGGACCGTAGGGACGTTGTCTGTGCTCTTCTGCCTCTAGCTGAACATGACGTTCCAATTGTTTCATAGCCGAGGCCGCTGGCCTGGGGCGGGAGCTGCCGTCATTGCTATGGTGAGTTACACGCGTTGGACACACGGCCAAGGACACCGGTGTGGCATGATTTATGTGTTGATGTGTAAATACCACTGGGAACCAGTATTGCAGTCAGATCGTTCCCCCCCCCCCCCCCCCCCCCCCCCCCAATTGATCACTCCCTGTGACACTCCGCTGTCCTCATTTGTAAGTCACAGAGGCGCATTGTCCTGCATTTTCGTTTATTGGATGGCCATGTCCCAATGTAAGGAAGCACGAGCAGGGTTAGTAGTACTGCAGGGACGAGCGGCCTCAATGCGTTGCAGAGGTGGGAGAGTGATGGTCGGAGGAGGGAGGGAGGAAGGGAGGGGGACTGAGTGAGTGGTGCGTGGCAGGGTGGGAGTGAGGGGAAGGTTGGGGGGGGGAGGGAGGGGTGGACAGTGGGGAGAGGGGGGGGGATTGTTGATGGATTGGGTCTCTTTGCTGAGGTTCCCACCCATTCAGAGGCCTTTATAACAAGAGTTGTGTATAGAGCAAAGAGGTCCTTCTGAGTTGTACAGGGCCCTAGTGAGACCACAATGGAGGTTTGTGTGCCGTTTTAGTCTCACAAATTTGAGAAGGAAGGACAGTCTTGCTATTGAGGGATTTGCAGCGTAGGTTTTCAAGGGTTAAATTCCGGGACCAGGTGGCGGGGACTGTCCAATGCTGTGAGAATGGAGCGGCTGGGCTTGTATTATCTGGTATTTAGAAGGATGAGAGGGGATCTTATTGAAACATATAAGGGTTATAAAGATTATTAAGGGTTTGGACAAGCTTGAGGAGGAACATGTTATGTTGTTGGGGGAGTGTCCAGAACCAGGGGACACAGTTTAAGATTAAGGAGTAAGCCATTTAGAACGGAGATGAGGAAACACTTTTTCACACAGAGAGTTGTGAGTCTGTGGAATTCTCTGCCACAGAGGGCGGTGGAGGCCTGTTCTCTGGATACTTTCAAGAGAGAGCTAGATAGAGCTCTTAAAAATGGCGGAGTCAGGGGATATGGGGAGAAGGCAGGAACGGGGTACTGATTGGGGATGATCAGCCATGATCACATTGAGTGGCGGTGCTGGCTCGAGGGGCCGAATGGCCTACTCCTGCACCTATTGTCTATTGGTTTACGGAGGGTTAGACAGAGGGTGTTGTTCATCTCTGCCCTGAGTCACAGTGGGCCGTGGGTCAGAGAGAGGGTTGGTGTTGGCCCAGACTGATCCAATACAGGTACATGCTGCTCCATCAGCACCCCAGGCAACATGCTTCATGGTGCTCAGAGCACAGAACACAGACTCAGCGGGTCAGGCAGCATCTGTGGAGAACACGGATAGGTGACGTTTCACAGAGTGCTGGAGTAACTCAGCGGGTCAGGCAGCATCTGTGGAGAACATGGATAGGTGACGTTTCACAGAGTGCTGGAGTAACTCAGCGGGTCAGGCAGCATCTGTGGAGAACATGGATAGGTGACGTTTCACTGAGTGCTGGAGTAACCCAGCGGGTCAGGCAGCATCTCTGGAGAGCAGGAATGGGTACTGTTTCGGGTCGAGACTATTCTTGAGACCTGAAATGTCACCCATTCCTTCTCTCCAGAGATCCTTACATCGGTAGTGAGTCGATTATTAACAATGTTAGCGCATTTGGAGAGCAGTGACGGGACCGGTCAAAGTCAGCATGGGTTTATGAAGGGAAATCATGCCTGACCAATCGTCTGGAATTATTTGAGGATGTAACAAGTAGAATGGATAGGGGAGAGCCAGTGGATGTGGTGTATCTGGACTTTCAAAAAGCCTTTCACAAGGTCCCACACAAGAGATTAGTGTGCAAAACTAGAGCACATGATATTGGGGATAGGGTATTGACATGGATAGAGAACTGGCTGGCAGATAGGAAGTAACGAGTAGGAATTAACGGGTCCTTTTCAGAATGGCAGGCAGTGACTAGTGGGGTGCCGCAAGGCTTGGTACTGGGCCGCAGTTATTTACAATATATATTAACGATTAAATGTGACATCTCCATGTTTGCGGATGACACAAAGCTGGGTGGCAGTGTGAGCTGCAAGGAGGATGCTATGAAGCTGCAGGATGACTTGGATAAGTTGGTTGAATGGGCAAATGCATGGCAGATGCAGCATAATGTAGATAAATGTGAGGTTATCCACTTCGGTGGCAAAAACAGGAGGGCAGATTATTATCTGAATGGCGTCAGATTAGGAAAAGGGGAGATGCAACGAGACCTTATTGGGACATTATTGCTATGGAGGGAGTGCAGCGTAGCTTCACCAGGTTAATTCCCGGCATGGCGGGACTGACATACGATGAAAGAATGGGTCGACTAGAAGGATGAGAGGAGATTTTATAGAAACATATAAGATTCTTAAAGGATTGGACAGGCTTGATGCAGAAAAATTGTTCCTGATGTTGGGGGCGTCCAGAACCAGGGGTCACCGTTTTTAGAATAAGGGGTCGGCCATTTAGGTCTGAGGGAAAACTTTTTCACTGGTCCTGGTCCTGGACTTTTCTCACCTCCAGCTCTTCACCCCCCTCCCCCACCCCTCCCTCACCCTACCCCACCACACCACACCCGATGGAACCCGGGTCTCTGGCTCTGTGAGGCAGCATCTCTACCGCAGCACCACCGTGCCCTATTATTGAATCAGTTAACAAGGATGAGAGATATCCAACATCCCTCCTACTCTCACAGAATGAACCTGACCCAAACTCAGCCAATTAATTAACTGCTGAGACGTTGTGTTGCCAGTACCATGACCCAGAACTGTGACCATTAATCTGTGCGACCGCCCTCTCCTCAGCTCACACGTCCAACACCATCTTCCATCTGTTGCCACAAACAAAGAGTTTGGCTGTAATTTCCCCTTATGGATGATGGCTGTGCAGAGTCAAGCCCGCACTCTCTCCAGCGGACCAGAGTATGGGCAGACACAGATACCAGAGGATGGACCTTTACAGACATTCTACCACAACCAAGGAGCGTTCCGGATCTACCATCTACCTCTTTGGTGACCCTCGGACTATCTTTAATTTTTAATTCAACTTTATTGCTTGATCCTGCACGAAAACATCTTCCCTTTATCCTGTATCCGTTCACTGCGGACGGCATGGTCATCATGCATTGTCTTTCCCGTGATTGGCAGACCGCAAATACATGTTTCCCTGCACCTCGTACATGTGACAATAAACTAAACTAAACTAGATAACCAGGATAATGGGACCATTAAGAACATAGATCACCAGGGTGACGGCACCTTCAGGCACACACCACTAGCTGTCTGTGCCAATATGAGTGCCGGGTGGTGGGGAGCGGCGTGTGTCTGCCCACCTGACAGCTGGTGCTTGCTTCACTGAACTTCATCCAACTTAATGCCACGTGGCTCTGCAATCTGTTTTGAAAATACTCAGTGAACGAGTGAAGCCGCCTGCCCAACATAACGCACAGGCGAGTGGCCCACTGAGTGAATACTGGTATGGTGGCACGGACAATGCTCACTACACAAAAACTGCAACAGAGGCTGTGCATTTGACTCCATTGTAGCAGAGGGGGTAATGTGTGTGAGTGTGGGTCAGTGTGTGTGTGTCGGGTCAGTGTGCGTGTGTGTCAGTGTGGGTCAGTGTGTGGGTCAGTGTGTGTGGGTCAGTGTGTGGGGTCAGTGTCTGTGCGGGGCATGGGCCAGTGTGTGTGTGGGTCAGTCGTGCGGGTGTGTGTGGGTCGTGGTGGTGTGTGTTGATCATCAGTGTGTGGGTGTGTGGGTCAGTGTGTGGGTGTGGGTCAGTGTGTGTGTGGTGTGTAGTCAGTGTGTGTGTGGGTCAGTGTGTGTGTGATGTGGGTCTGTCCAGTGTTGTGTGTGGGTCCGTGTGTGTGTGGGTCAGTGTGTGGTTCAGTGTGTGTGTGGGTCAGTGTGTGTGTGGTCAGTGTGTGTGTGTGGGTTAGTGTGGGTCAGTGTGTGGGTCAGGGCGTGGGTGTGTGGGGCCAGTGTGTGGGTCAGTGGGTCAGTGTGTGTGTGGGTCAGTGTGTGGGTCAGTGTGTCAGTGTAGTGTGGGTCAGTGTGTGGGTCAGTGTGTGGGTCAGTGTGTGGGTCAGTGTGTGTGTGTCAGTGTGTGTGTGGGTCAGTGTGTGTGTGTGGGTCAGTGTGTGGGTCAGTGTGTGGGTCAGTGTGTGTGTGGGGTCAGTGTGTGTGTGTGGGTCAGGTGTGTGTGTGTGTGTGTTCAGTGTGTAGGTCAGTGTGTGTGGTGTGTGGGTCAGTGTGTGTCAGTGTGTGGGCCAGTGTGTGGGTCAGTTGTGGGCCAGTGTGTGGGTCCGTGGTGTGTGGGTCAGTGTGTGTGTGGGTCAGTGTGTGTGTGGGTCAGTGTGCGGGTCAGTGTGTGGGTCAGTGTGCGGGTCAGTGTGCTGACCACTGCTTTGTCTCCCACAGGTGCACTACCTGATGGTGCTGTCGGCCAATTGGGCGTACGTGAAGGACGCGTGCCGGATGCAGAAGTACGAGGACATCAAGTCTAAGGAGGAGCAAGAACTTCACGACATCCACTCCACCCGCTCCAAGGAACGGCTAAACGCCTACACATAGACCGCCCGCATGCCCGCACCCCACTGACCACTGTGTGTCCCAGCCCCACTGCCCAGCACTGCCCCTCCTTACCCACCTGCTACCGGCCCCCACCACACTGACCACAGCCCCTCCTTACCCACCCCCCACTGACAACTGCCTCTGTGTGTCCCAGCCCCACTGACCATTGCTCTCATCCCCTCTCACGCCCCCTCCCCCACCTCACATTCCCCCTTACTCCCCCTCCCCCTCCACACCCCATCCTCTCCCTCACCACCCTCCTCCTCCTCACCCCCTCTACCTCCGCCTGCCCCTTGCACCTCGAGTGACCCAGCAGCGGTCAGTGATGGTCAGCCACACGGTTTGTCCAGTGGTCACTGTCCCCTGCTTCCCCTTCTGCAAACCTCTCACTCCAGCTGCCTTGTCTATGGAGTCACCAGCATTTGTAATTGTTTACCGATTCTCCAAGGTGGAGTGTCACGGCTACCATTTCATGCCTGACGCTAGTAGAGGTAGTCCACATGGCGAGAAGACATCAGACACCAGGGTGATGGTTCGCGGCAGATGCACGTGCCCCGTGGAACTCTCACTGGATCTCGGTATCTGTGGCTGTATTAAACCAATGCCAATGCTAGTGTTTTTCCAAGATATCATAAAGTCATAGGAGCAGAATTAGGCCATTCAGCCCATCAATTCTACCCCGCCATTCAGTCATGGCTGATCTATCTCTCCCTCTCAACCCCGCTCTCCTGCCTTCCCCCCATAACCCTTGACACCCGCACTAATAAAGAATTTATCTATCTCTGCCTTAAATATCCCTATTGACTTGGCCTCCACAGATGCCTGTGGCAATGAATTCCACAGATTCACCACCCTTCATGCCAGAAATACCTGTGCTGATAAACTCCTGAACCCCAGAACGTTTAGGCATATGATCTAATTATTGATAGGCTCATTGATCAGTTCAATATTGATTTTCAATCCTTGGGGTCAGGGATGGGGAGGAATGATTCTCACAGCCGGCACCTCATCTTCTTCTTGTCGAGTCCACACACTAGATTAGATGTTGTTCAGCCAGAGCTGAGCACGCATCTCGGCATCTGCTCAATGGTGTCTGTCTTGTGGGTTCTTGTGGTTCTTGTGTGTGGTGGCGGAAAGATTGGTGGAAACAGGGTCTGATGGGGTGTTGGAGCAGACAGCTCTTTATTCCTCATCCTCTTGCACTTCCTCCCTCTGGGACGTTGCTTTACTCACGGCTCCTGAGTGAAGAAAGTCAGTACCTGGGTCTCAGTGGAGTGTCCACACCACAAACATTCACCTGCTTGTTCAGGGACGTGCCCACACCTGTATGTTCAGGGATGTGCCCACACCTGCTTGTTCCGGGATGTGTCCACACCTGCTTGTTCAGGAGTTGTGTCCACACCTGCTTGTTCAGGGATGTGCCCACACCTGCTTGTTCCGGGATGTGCCCACACCTGCTTGTTCCGGGATGTGCCCACACCTGCTTGTTCAGGAGTTGTGTCCACAGCTGCTTGTTCAGGAGTTGTGTCCACACCTGTATGTTCAGGGATGTGCCCACACCTGTATGTTCAGGGACGTGTCCACACCTGCTTGTTCTGGGATGTGCCCACACCTGCTTGTTCAGGGATGTGTCCACACCTGTTTGTTCAGGGATGTGCCCACACCTGCTTGTTCCGGGATGTGTCCACACCTGTTTGTTCAGGGATGTGTCCACACCTGTTTATTCAGGGATGTGCCCACACCTGCTTGTTCAAGAGTTGTGTCCACACCTGTTTGTTCAGGGATGTGTCCACACCTGTTTGTTCAGGGATGTGCCCACACCTGCTTGTTCAGGAGTTGAGTCCACACCTGTTTGTTCAGGGATGTGCCCACACCTGTTTGTTCAGGGATGTGCCCACACCTGTTTGTTCCGGGGGTTGTCCACACCTGTTTGTTCCGGGGGTTGTCCACACCTGCTTGTTCAGGGGGTTGTCCACACCTGTTTGTTCAGGGGGTTGTCCACACCTGTTTGTTCAGGGGGCTGTCCACACCTGTTTATTCAGGGATGTGCCCACACCTGTTTGTTCAGGGGGTGTGTCCACACCTGTTTGTTCAGGGGGCTGTCCACACCTGAACCATTCACCTGCCTGTTGTCTGTGTTGGACAAGGAGTATTTCAAGTGATTGGTTGAATGAACTGGGAACGTGGCAATGGGTGAACATCAAACCAAGTAAAGACCTCAATGCAGGGGCCCGTGTTCAAACACATACATGACCTTGGCATGACGACCAATCCATCCTTTTAGAATGAGACCTATCTCAGTGGCGTGCTCCCGTTCTGATTATGCAGGGTTCTGAGGATATTTTAAGCAGCACTCTCCCCGTGACTCCTTTAAAGTGACCCTTGGAGTTTGAAAGATGCTCCTTGAACCTGGAGCATTGAGCAGATGCTGGAGCGACTCGTTTGAAGCTGCTGACTGCTGCAGCAAACACTGCACATTCCATTTGTTTAGAACCTTTTACCTTTTACTAACCGTGGTCCTTTGTGGCAACATCCCTCCTACACTTGGCACACAATGGTGAGTTTGCGGGCGGGATGTATCTATCGCTGGGTCTTTTACCTTGCATCTCCGTTCCCATAACAAATATCAGCTTCAGATCAACAGCCAAGCTGGTGAAAGGAGTTTCTGTCAATGGAGAAGTTTGACTCTAGTTGCCGTCACTAACCGATGGTGGGAAGGTTTGGGTGGACATGTCGCCACATTCAATGCAAGCAACTAGCTTTGGACTTCTCCCCCAGACACACTTGGGGAAACGCACAAAGTCTGTTGTCGTGAACATATTCAAGCCACTAATGGCAAAAATTGGTGTTAAATATTTAGACGAGGGAGAAGTGAGAAACTACAGTCTGTGAAACTTGTAGTGTGAGAGTGGTTGAGAGTGTTTCTCTGATATGGAACCACAGCGGATGTGTTGAGTTTTATTCTGTATTGCCTCTTGATGCCACTGTCTGTTTGCAGTAAGGTGTCTCCCTCAACCCCATCGCCTGAGCAAAATCTCCAGTGATGTTCTTTGGATTGTTTAATCCCCATCTGTTTTTCTTTTGGTCCGGTTTGTGGACTTATCGTGGACTGTTGGTGCCCTATTTCCTGATGTGAGTGCGTTTCTAATGAAGTTAAGGGAATTGAGACCTGCTTTATATTGTAACTGTCACGCAACATTTGGTGATTTTTAAGCGTTTTATGTGTTAGATAAAAACTTTGACATAGCTGTTAATGACCGCATGATTATACTCTAGGTATGGGGGTAGTTTTTAAGAGTTGATGGTATTTCTTTGAGCATTGGGCTGTCTTACCTTGGTGACCAGCTACACAGTTGTCTTCTGCTGCTGCTCTCCAAGTACACTTTAGTGTAGTGTTTGATTACTTTTGTGCAATATCGATAGGTTGTGTCGATTTAATCACCGTCTTTGATTGGGATATGATGTCTTGTATTCAGTTATAATACTATATTGGCTTCTGGTCCTAGACTTTGTATTTTCACAAGGAATGCTTGGTAGCAGGCTGTATAATTAATTGTTTTTGTACATGAATGTGCCAACAGCTTGACAGTGGCTTCTTTTCTTTTGACTGTAGGAAGAAAATGCTTGCAATTTAATAAAGAAAAATAAATTTGTGTACTTGTTGCTTTGGGGAGACTTTGCCTGCTTCTTCATTGACTCTGAGCTTATAGAGGTGTATAAAATTACGAGAGGAATAGATCGGGTAGATGCACAGAGTCTCTTGCCCGAGAGTCTCTTGCCCAGAGTAGGGGAATCGAGGACCAGAGGACATGGGTTCAAGGTGAGGGGGAAAAGATTTAATAGGAATCCGAGGGGTAACGTTTTCACACAGAGGGTGGTGGGTGTATGGAACAAGCTGCCAGAGGAGGTAGTTGAGGCTGGCAGGCTGCCGGTGATGCTGTGGGCGGGGGAGTGATGTACTCACATCTCCTGCAGCAGCTGGTGGCGCCTGGTTCTGGACTCCCCCAACATCGGGAAAATGTTTAGGACTGAGATGAGGAAAAACCTCTTCACCCAGAGAGTTGTGAATCAGTGGAATTCTCTGCCACAGAAGGCAGTGGAGGCCAATTCACTGGATGTATTCAAGAGAGAGTTAGATTTAACTCTTTGGACTAAAGGAATCAAGGGATATGGGGGAAAAAGCAGGAACGGGGTACTGATTTTCTATTTTTTTGTTTCTCTGAAAGACAAAAGATTTAATAGGAACCAGAAGGGCAACATTTTCACATAGAGGGTGGTGGGTGTATGGAACGAGCTGCCACAGGAGGTACTCAAAGAAGGTACTATAACAACATTTAAATGTCATTTGGACAGGTACATGGATGGGAAAGGTTTGCAGGGGTATGGGCCAAAAGTGGGCAGGTGGGACTAGTGTAGATAGGGCATGTAATTGCCACGCACGATTAGGGCCGAAGGGCTTTCTCCATGTTGTATGACTCTCTCTAATTAGACAACATTATCAATAACGCACAGACAACAGCTTTGATATAAAAATTCAACTTCTTTCTTTTATTCTTAATTAAAGCTATATTATATGGAATAATCATTGGAACACATAATTTACAGTTTATATCTGATCACCAGCCTCTGCACAGCAGGAGGGGTGAGCATATTTGTTACATCATAACTTGATCGCCACTTTATTGATAAATATTACTCTAGAATCAAAATTGACGTCAAAACGACTTTTTATTAGTTTGAAATTTCACCTCAGTTTTCAAAGGAATCAATACCATTGTAGGTGTAAAGTAATGAGCTTACACTGAGGGGCAGACTCCAATGCTGATGGTGGACACAAGATGCTGGAGTAACTCAGCGGGTCAGGCAGCATCTGTGGAGAACATGGATAGGTGACGTTTCACAGAGTGCTGGAGTAACTCAGTGGGTCAGGCAGCATCTGTGGAGAACATGGATAGGTGACGTTTCACAGAGTGCTGGAGTAACTCAGCGGGTCAGGCAGCATCTGTGGAGAACATGGATAGGTGACGTTTCACACAGTGCTGGATTAACTCAGCGGGTCAGGGCAGCATCTGTGGAGAACATGGACAGGTGACGTTTCACAGAGTGCTGGAGTAACTCAGCGGGTCAGGCAGCATCTGTGGGGAACATGGATAGGTGACGTTTCACAGAGTGCTGGAGTAACTCAGCGGGTCAGGCAGCATCTGTGGAGAACATGGATAGGTGACATTTCACAGAGTGCTGGAGTAACTCAGTGGGTCAGGCAGCATCTGTGGGGAACATGGATAGGTGACATTTCACAGAGGTGCTGGCTGGTTCACTCCCCGGTCTGCTGCCGCACCCTGGGTGAGGGGAGGGAAGGAAACCCAGGGTGGGAGAGGAAGACCCCAGGGTGGGGGTGGAAGAGGGCGAGGTGCTGGCTGGATCACACCCCCGTCTGTTGTTCCACCCAGTCTCTCACGGCTGCCACACGCGCGTACACGCCGGGGAAGTTGGGCAGAGCACATTTGTTGCCAAAGCTGACGACTCCCGCCAGGGACCAGGTTCCTCTCGAGTCACTGCAGGCCAAGGGTCCTCCAGAATCCCCCTGTGACAAAGCAAGGCAGACGTCAAGTCAAGTTTATTCGTCACGTACACATACGAGATGTGCAGTGAAATGAAAAGTGGCGATGCTCACGGACTTTGTGCAAAAAAACAAACAACCAAACAAACTACAAACAGAAATGGAACAGAATCACATATTCTTTTACATATTAAATATTGTGGGCGGAAGGAAAAAGGGGGGGAAACAGCAATTAAAAGATAAAAAATAAACAGTAGAATGTTACAGTAAAGTTAGTCCCTGGTGAGATAGGAGTTTACAGTCCTAATGGCCTCTGGGAAGAAACTCCCTCTCAACCTCTCCGTTCTCACAGCATGGCAACGGAGGCGTTTGCCTGACAGTAGCAGCTGGAACAGTCCGTTGCTGGGGTGCAGGGGTCTCCCATGACCTTATTGGCTCTGGAGTTGCACCTCCTGATGTATAGTTCCTGCAGAGGGGCGAGTGTAGTTCCCATAGTGCGTTCGGCCGAACTCACTACTCTCTGCAGATCCTTCTTGTCCTGGGCAGAGCAGTTCCCAAAGCAGATTGTGATATTTCCGGAGAAGATGCTTTCCACAGCCGCTGAGTAGAGTGTGAGTGGCGGACACTGAGTGAGCTGCTTCACCGTTTATAACCATATAACCATATAACAATTACAGCACGGAAACAGGCCCTCTCGGCCCTTCCAGTCCGTGCCGACCATTTGTTTTCCCCTAGTCCCATCTACCTGCACTCAGACCATACCCCTCCATTCCCTTCACGTCCATATACCTATCCACTTTACTCTTAAATGTTAAAATCGATCCTGCCTCCACCACTTCTGCTGGAAGCTCATTCCACACAGCCACCACCCTCTGAGTAAAGAAGTTCCCCCTCACGTTACCCCGAAACCTCTGTCCCTTAATTCTCATGTCATGCCCTCTTGTTTGAATCTTCCCTACCCTAAATGGGAAAAAAACGTATCCACGTCAACTCTGTCTATCCCTTTCATCATTTTTAAAGACCTCAATCAAGTCCCCCCTTAACCTTCTGCGCTCCAAAGAATAAAGACCTAACTTGTTCAACCTTTCTCTGTAACATAGTTGCTGGAACCCTGGCAACATTCTAGTAAATCTCCTCTGTACTCTCTCTATTTTGTTGACATCCTTCCTATAACTAGGCGACCAAAATTGTACACCATACTCCAGAATTGGTCTTACCAATGCCTTGTACAATTTTAACATTACTTCCCTACTCCTATATTCAATGCTCTGATTTATAAAGGCCAGCACACCAAAGGCTTTCTTTACCACCCTATCTACATGCGATTCCACCTTCAGGGAACTATGCACAGTTATTCCTAGATCCCTCTGTTCCACAGCATTCCTCAATTCCCTACCATTTACCATGTACGTCCTATTTTGATTTGTCCTGCCAAGATGTAGCACTTCACACTTATCAGCATTAAACTCCATCTGCCATCTTTCAGCCCACTTTTCCAAATGGCCCAAATCTCTCTGTAGACTTCGAAAATCTACTTCATTATCCACAACACCACCTATCTTAGTATCATCTGCATACTTACTTTTCCAATTTTCCACCCCATCATCCAGATCATTGATGTACATGACAAACAACAGTGGACCCAACACAGATCCCTGAGGCACCCCACTGGTCACCGGCTTCCAACCTGACAAACAGCCATCCACCATTACTCTCTGACATCTCCCATTCAGCCACTGTTGAATCCATCTTGCTACTCCGCCATTAACACCCAAAGATTGAACCTTCTTAACCAACCTTCCATGGGGAAACCTTGTCAAAGGCCTTACTGAAATCCATATAGACAACATCCACTGCTTTACCCTCATCAATTTCCCTAGTTACCGCTTCAAAAAATTCAAGAAGGTTTGTCAAACATGACCTTTCCAGGCACAAATCCATGTTGACTGTTCCTGATCAGACCCTGTTTATCCAGATGCTTATATATATTCTCTAAGTATCCTTTCCATTAATTTGCCCACCACTGACGTCAAACTAATAGGTCTATAATTGCTAGGTTTATTCTTTGAACCCTTTTTAAACAATGGAACAACATGCGCAGTACGCCAATCCTCCGGCACTATTCCCGTTTCTAATGACATTTGAAATATTTCTGTCATAGCTCCTGCTATTTCTACACTAACTTCCCTCAATGTCCTAGGGAACATCCTGTCAGGACCTGGAGACTTATCCACTTTTATATTTTTCAAAAGTGTCAGTACTTCCTCCTCTTTGAATCTCATAGTTTCCATAGCTACTCTACTTTTTCCCCTTAACTCACAGAGTTCAATATCCTTCTCCTTGGTGAATACCGAAGAAAAGAAATTGTTCAATATCTCCCCCATCTCTTTTGACTCTGCAGATAGCTGTCCATTCTGGTTCTCTAATGGTCCAATTTTATCCCTCGTTATCCTTTTGCTATTAATATAGCTGTAGAAACCCTTTGGGTTTACTTTCACCTTTCTTGCCAAAAATGCCAAGAATATGTTTATATTCAATCGTGGGACATAAAACAGTCGCGCACAGGCACAGGCTCAGGCTCCTCGGCCCAATCTTGGTGCCAAACATGATGCCAAGACCATCATCAACCTGCATGTGATCCATATCCCTCCATTCCCTGCATATCCATGTGCCTATCTGGCAGGCGCCGTGCGTAATTACTCAGGGTAGGCACTGGGCTGTCAGTTGACTTTTAAAAATCGTAAAAATCCACGCACGCGAAGAAAATTGTGAAACCGCACGTGCGCAGATCGGTCTCCTCTCCTGTGGGCATGCGCAGCACCTTGCACGCAGTCCATGGTGTAAAGTCAGGATTTCAGCTGCCTGTATTGCCCGTTGTAAGTGAAGGCTTGAAGCAGCTTCCACGGCACGTGAGTTGAACGTAGTTACGTGTATTACACGTACTGCGGATAAAAGGCACGGGAGAAATACGACTGCCTAAGATCCATTATAAAAATAATAACCATTTAATAATAAATACTGAATTTAGTAAATGTAGAAATCTTTACTATTTATATTTAATAATTACCTTTTTATAATTTTAATCAGACTCCCTTGCCTACCCTGACTGCACGTGCCTGGTGCCTTTATAAAAGCCTCTTAAACACCACTATCATATCTGCCTCCACCACCAGCCCCGGCAGCAGCGTTCCAGGCCCCCACCACCAGCTGTGTAAAACACTTGCCCCACACATCTCCTTTAAACTTTGCCCTCTCACCTTAAACCTATGTCCTCAAGTATCTTGTAATCCCATTCTAGGAAAAGGTTCTGACTATTTATCCTATCTATGTCTCTCATAACTTTAGAAACTTCTCTCAGGTCTCCCCGCAACTTCTAGAGCTCCAGAGAAAACAATCCAAGACTGTCCAACCACTCTCGGTAGCTAATACCCTCTCATCCAGGCAGCCTGCTCGTAAAACTCCTCCGCACCCTCGCCAAGCCCCCACATCTGTGATAACAGACAATAGACAATAGGTGCAGGAGTAGGCCATTCATCACTTCGGGCCAGCACTGCTATTCAATGTGATCACGGCTGATCATCCACAATCAGTACCCCGTTCCTGCCTTCTCCCAATATCCCCTGACTCCGCTATCTTTAAGAGCTCTATCTAACTCTCTTGAAAGCATGCAGAGAACCGGCCTGCACTGCCTTCTGAGGCAGAGAATTCCACAGCACAACCCTCTGTGTGAAAAAGAGTTTCCTCATCTCCGTTCAAAATGGCTTACCCCTTATTTTAAACTGTGGCCCCTGGTTCTGGACTCCCCCAACATCGGGGATTGTGATAGAGTGATAGTGATATAGACACACTGACACACAGACACACAGACACACAGACTCAGACACATACAGCATGGAAATAGGCCCTTCGGCACAACCAGCCCGCAAATTTCACAATATCCCTCTAAATCCATCCAATCCATCTATCCATATGAATATTCTTAAATTTTGCGCGATGGCATTGCCTCAATTACCTCCTCCAGCAGTTTAGTCCACACACCCACCATCATTTGTGTAAAAATGTCACCCCTTAGATGTTTATTAAATCTATCCCCCCTTCAC
Source organism: Okamejei kenojei (assembly GCA_035221665.1). Classification (NCBI taxonomy): domain Eukaryota; kingdom Metazoa; phylum Chordata; class Chondrichthyes; order Rajiformes; family Rajidae; genus Okamejei; species Okamejei kenojei. Next base: position 355,212 of record CM069133.1, read on the forward strand.
CTTAAACCAATGTCCTCGTTCCTGATTCCCCTACTCTGGGCAAGAGACTCAGTGTGTTTACCCGATCTATTCATCTCATGATTTTGTACACCTCTATAAGATCACTCCTCATCCTCCTACGCTCCGTGGAATAGAGTCCCAGCCTATTCAACCACTCCCTATAACTCAGGCCCTCAAGTCCTGGCAACATCCTCGTAAATCTTTTCTGTACCCTTTCCAGCTGGACAATATCTTTCCTATAACATGGTGCCCAGAATTGAACACAATATTCTAAATGCAATCTCACCAATGTTTTATACATCTGCAACATGACCTCCCAACTTCTATACTCAATACTCTGACTGATGAAGGCCAAAGTGCCAAAAGCCTTTTTGACCACCTTATCCACCTGTGACTCGACCTTCAAGGAACCATGCACCTGTACTCCTAGATCCCTCTGCTCTACAACACTACCCAGAGGCCGACCATTCACTGTGTAGGCCCTGCCCTTGTTCAACGTCCCACAATGCAACACCTCACACTTCTCTGTATTAAATTCCATCAACCATTCCCCGCCCACCTGGCCAATCGATCCAGATCCTGCTGCAATCGTTCACAACCATCTTCACTATCTGCAAAACCACTCACTTTTGTATCATCAGCAAACTTGCTAATCTTGCCCTGTATGTTCTCATCCAAATCATTGATGTAGATGACAAACAGTAACGGGCCCTGCATTGAACCCTGAGGCACACCACTAGTCACAGGCCTCCAGTCTGAGAAGCAACCTTCCACCATCACCCTCTGCTTCCTTCCATGGTGCCAATGTGCTATCCATTCAGCTATCTCTCCTTGGATCCCATGAGATCTAACCTTCCAGAGCAGCCTCCCATGCAGAACCTTGTCGAATGCCTTACTGAAGTCCATGTACACAACATCTACAGCTCCGCCCTCATCCACCTTATTGGTCACGTCTTCAAAAAAGGTGAATGAGTTTCATGAGACACGACCTCCCATGTACAGAACTATGCTGACTCTCCCTAATCAGCCCTTGTCCATCTAAGTGCCTGCATGTGAACGTGTATCTTCTGCTTTCTCATCCTTTGGCCTTGGAAACTGTTGCTGTGGCACCATCATGATTGAGCTTCTCCCAGCTCTAGTGCTGAGGACAGAACCATCACAGCCCCCCCACCCCACACCACCCCCATCCTCCCAATACTCACCCTCCCCCTGCTCACCACCCCACCCCATCTACTCAATACCCACCCCCCCAACCCACCGCTCACCAACCCCAGCGCCACCCCCCCAACTGTTAAATAAACCCCTCATCTCGGCTTTAATTCCAGTACACCTCATCTGCAACTTCTGTATGTCCATGACCGTTCGTTATGTTTGTTGAATATAAATACAGTATATATGCCATATTTAGACTTTAGAGATACAGCGTTGAAATAGGCCCATGGGCCCCTCCGATTCCACACCAACCAGTGATCCCCACACACCAATACTATCCCACACACACTAGGGACAATTTACAACTTACCGAAGCCAATTAAGGTACAAACCTGCATATCTTTGGCATGTGGGAGGAAACCGGAGCACCCGGACAAATATCCACACATGCACGGACTCAGGGCTGAAGGGCCTGTTTCCAAGCTGTATCTCTAAACTAAAGCTACTTGCTGAAGTCACTCGTTGCCACCATTAATGAACACAGAATCTGCGTCATTTTTGCTCGGTAAATGTGAATAAAATGGTAAGACAGTACCTGACATGAATCTACTCCTCCTGTTAATACACCAGCACACAGCATTCTCGGAGTGATACCGGATGAGTAGCTATCCCTGCACGTTTGCTCCCCAATAATCGACACTTCTGCTTCTTGTAGGATGCTGGCAAGGGATCCTGGAAAAAACAATTTAAACACTAAAGCCACCACATCACTGAGGTGCAGCAGTACATTGGTTAAAGGTATTACCTGTGTTATACACAGAGTGCTGGAGTAACTCAGCGGGTGGGTCAGGCAGCATCTGTGGAGAACATGGATAGGTGACGTTTCACAGAGTGCTGGAGTAACTCAGCGGGTCAGGCAGCATCTGTGGAGAACATGGATAGGTGACGTTTCACAGAGTGCTGGAGTAACTCAGCGGGTCAGGCAGCATCTGTGGAGAACATGGATAGGTGACGTTTCACAGAGTGCTGGAGTAACTCAGCGGGTCAGGCAGCATCTGTGGAGAACATGGATAGGTTGACGTTTCACAGAGTGCTGGAGTAACTCAGCGGGTCAGGCAGCATCTGTGGGGAACATGGATAGGTGACGTTTCACAGAGTGCTGGAGTAACTCAGTGGGTCAGGCAGCATCTGTGGAGAACATGGATAGGTGACGTTTCACAGAGTGCTGGAGTAACTCAGCGGGTCAGGCAGCATCTGTGGAGAACAGGACGGCACGGTGGGGCAGCGGGTAGAACTGCTGCCTCACACCACCAGAGACCCGGGTTCCATCCTGACTACGGGTGTTGTCTGTACGGAGTTTGTACATTCTCCCTGTGACCGCGTGGGTTTTCTCCGGGTGCTCCGGTTTCCTCCCACACTCCAAAATTATGCAGGTTTGTCGGATGATTGACTTTGGTAAAAATAATTGTTAAAAGATTGTCGCTAGTGTATGTGGAATTGTGCTGTGTGTGGGGATCGCTGGTCGGTGCAGACGGTGGGCTGAAGGGCCTGTTGCCGTGCTCTATCTCTAAACTAAATTAAACTTTCTCCTAATTTCTAAATTCCTCTTTTGTCTGGATAGGTGTTGTTTTGGGTGAGCTTGGTGGGGATGCTGCCTATTCAATAGACAGTAGACACAGGAGTAGGCCATTCGGCCCTTCGAGCTAGCACTGCCATTCAATGTGATCATGGCTGATCATCCACAATCAGCACCCCGTTCCTGCCTTCTCCCCATATCCCCTGACTCCGCTATCTTCAAGAGCCCTATCTAGCTCTCTCTTGAAAGTATCCAGAGAACCGGCCTCCACCGCCCTCTGAGGCAGAGAATTCCACAGACTCACAACTCTCTGTAAGAAAAAGTGTTTCCTCATCTCTGTTCTAAATGGCTTACTCCTTATTCTTAAACTGTGGCCTCTGGGTCTGGACTCCCCCAACATCGGGAACATGTTTCCTGCCTCTAGCGTGTCCAAACCCTTAATAATCTTGTATGTTTCAATAAGATCTCTTCTCATCCTTCTACATTCCAGAGTGCACAAACCCAGCCACTCCATTCTCTTAGCATATGACAGTCCCACCATCCCGGGAATTAACCAGGCGAACCTACGCTGCACTCCCTCAATAGCAAGAATGTCCTTCCTCAAATTAGGGGACCAAAACTGCACATAATACCCCAGGTGTGGTCTCACTAGGGCCCTGTCAACTGCAGAAGGACTTCTTTGCTCCGATACTCAACTCAATTCATCCACAGTAGTCCGTACCTTGGTAAGTGAGAGTGCCCCATCCAGTGATGTAACACTGCTGGCCGGTGGGGAACACTTGTTCACTGGACGGGAGGCAGATCGGTTGGATGAGGCTGGAGAAGCTGAGTGGGCTGGACAGTTCCAGGACTGCAACATCATAGTCGTTTGGGTTGTTCACTGCGTAATTGGGGTGGACGATGATCTGTCTGATGTCTCGTCTGGTACCCGTGCCCACTTCCACCGATCCCATGTACACTTGCCAGGCTGTTGGGTCGGTTTTGCTTCAAACAAAGAAGGACAAATAGTTTCAGTTTCTGAGCACCATGCTGTAGAAAGATGTTGTCAAGCTGGAAAAGGTATAGAGAAGATTTACAAGGATGTTGCCAGGACTTGAGGGCCTGAGCTATAGGGAGAGGTTGACTAGGCTGGGTCTCTATTCCATGGAGCACAGGAGGATGAGGGGTGATCTTAGAGAGGTGTATAAAATCATGAGAGGAATAGATCAGGTAGATGCACAGAGTCTCTTGCCCAGAGTTAGGGGGAATCGAGGACCAGAGGCATAGGTTTTTAAGGTGACAGGGGAAAAGATTTAATAGGAATCTGTGGGGTCACGTTTTCACACAAAGGGTGGTGGGTGTATGGAACGAGCTGCTGGAGGAGGTAGTTTAGGCTGGGACTATCCCAATGTTTTAGAAACAGTTAGACAGGTACATGGATAGGACAGGTTTAAGAGGGATATGGACCAAACGCAGGCAGGTGGGACTAGTGCAGATGGGGTATATAGGCCCGTGTGGACAAGTTGGGCTGAAGGGGACCCGTTTTCCACACTGGATCACTCTAGACTCTAAAGTGGCCCTCACACAGCAACAAGCAGAATGGATGGAAGGATGCTGACAATAGAAAGGACGGGAGCAGAGGCACAAGGAACTGCAGGGGCTGGAATATTCAGAAAAACACACAGTGCTGGAGGGTCTCAACTGGTCAGGCAGCATCTGTGGAGGGAATGGAGTGGAGTACATGAGGATAGCACCACAAGTTATACGAGTGTGAATGCTCATCATAGAACATAGAACAACACAGCACAGGAACAGACAACAGACAATAGGTGCAGGAGGAGGCCATCTGGCCCTTCGAGCCAGCACCGCCATTCACTGTGATAGTGGCTGATAATCCACAATCAGTTCCTGCCTTCTCCTCATATCCCTTGACTCCGCTATCTTTAAGAGCTCTATCTTATGCCCCTGTCCCACTTAGGAAGCCTGAACGGAAACCTCTGGAGACTTTGCACCCCCACCCAAGGTTTCCGTGCGGTTCCCGGGCGGTTCCCGGAGGTTTTTGTCAGTCTCCCAAATGGTCAAAAGTGGTTTCCGGCGATTATTTCAAAAAATTCAAAACCAGCCGCGACTAAAAATAGGTTGCCGTTTTAAAAATCGGTAATTTAAGTCGAAGCCAGTTGCGATGCTAGTTGAAGGTGATTGCCGGAGGTTGCAGGTAGTGGAAGGTAAGACCTCCCTGGTGGAATAAAACTGGGTGAAAAAAAGGTCTTACCTTCCACTACCCGCAACCTCCGGCAACCACTAGCATCGCAACCGGTTTCGACTACAAAATTACCGATTTTTTAAACGGCAACCTATTTTTAGTCGCAGCCAGTTTTGAAATTTTTTAAAATAATCGCCGGAACATAGAAGAAGTGGAAACCACTTTCGACCATTGGGAAGACTGACAAAAACCTCCGGGAACCTCCGGGAACCGCACGGAAACCTTGGGTGGGGCGCAAAGTCTCCAGAAGTGTCCATTCGGGTTTCATAGAAACATAGAAAATAGATGCAGGAGGAGGCCATTCGGCCCTTCGTGCCAGCACCGCCATTGATTCTGATCATGGATGATCGTCCGCTATCAATAACCCGTGCCTGCCTTCTCCCCATATCCCTTGACTCCACTAGGCCCTAGAGCTCTATCCAACTCTCTTAAATCCATTCAGTGATTTGGCCTCCACTGCCCTCTGTGGCAGGGAATTCCACAAATTCACAACTCTCTGGGTAAAAAAGTTTTTTCTCACTCAGTCTTAAATGACCTCCCATTTATTCTAAGACTGTGGCCCCTGGTTCTGGACTCACCCAACATTGGGAACATTTTTCCTGCATCTAGCTTGTCCAGTCCTTTTATAATTTTATAATGTTTCTATTAAGATCCCTCACTCATCCTTCTAAAAACTCCAGTGAATACAAGCCTAGTCTTTTCAATCTTTCCTCATATGACAGTTCCCGCCATCCCTAGGATCAATCTCGTGAACCTACGCTGCACTGCCTCAATCACAAGGATGTCCTTCCTCAAATTAGGAGACCCAAAAATGTACACAATACTCCAGATGTAGTCTCACCAGAGCCCTTATTTTACAACTGCAGAAGAACCTCTTTACTCCTGAACTGAAATCCTCCTGTTATGAAGGCCAACATTCCATTAGCTTTCTTCACTGCCTGCTGTACCTGCACGCCAACTTTCAGTGACTGGTGTAACAAGGACACCCAGGTTTCGCTGTACCTCCCCCTTACCTAACCTAACCCCATTGAGATAATAATCTGCCCCCTTGTTTTTTGCCACTAAAGTGGATAGCCTCACATTTATCTCAAATAATTAATACTGCATCTGCCACGCATCTGCCCACTCACTCAACCTGTCAGGTCCCCTGCAACCTCCTAAGATCCTCTTCACCGTTCACACTGACACCCAGCTTTGTGTCATCCGCAAACTTGCTAGTGTTGCTTCTAATTCTCTCTCTTCCAAATCATTAATATATATGGTAAACAGTTGCGGCCCCATACACCTGAGCCTTGCGGCACTCCACTCGCCACTGCCTGCCATTCTGAAAAGGAACCCGTTCACTCCTACTCTTTGTTTCCGGTCTGCCAACCAATTTTCTATCCATGTCAACACCCTACCCCCAATACCTTGTGCTCTAATTTTAGTCACCAGTCTCCCGTGCGGGATCCTTATCAAAGGCTTTCTGAAAGTCTAGATACACTACATCCACTGGCACCCCTTCATTCATTTTACTTGTCACATCCTCAAAAAAATTCTAGAAGATTGGTCAAGCATGACTTCCCTTTCATAAATCCATGTTTGACTTGGACTAATCCTTTTACTGCTATCCAAATATGCTCCATTTATTACCTCTTTAATAATTGACTCCAGCATCTTTCCAACCACCGGTCAGGCTAACTGGTCTGTAATTCCCCGTTTTTTCTCTCTCGCTCCTTTCTTGAAAAGTGGTGATAACATTAGCTATCCTCCAAATCCACAGGAAACTCTGATCCTGAATCTATTGAACATTGGAAAATGATCACCAATGCTTCCACTATTTCTAGAGCCTCCTGAGGACCCTGGGGATGCAGACCATCAGGCCCGAGGGGATTTATCATCCTTCAGTCCCATTAGCCTACCCAATACTATTTCTCGCCCAATGAAAATTCTGTCAGTTCCTCTACCCCCCTTAGATCTTCTGTTCCTCAGTACATCTGGGAGATTGTCTGTGTCCTCCTTAGTGAAGACAGATCTGAGAGTACCGATTTCAACTCTTCTGCCATTTCCTTGTTGCCCATAATTATTTCACCCGTGTCTGCCTTCAAGAGACCCACATTTGACTTTGCTACTCTTTTTCCCTTAACATATCTAAAGAAGCTTTTTACTGTCCTTCTTTATATTCCTGGCCAGTTTCCCCTCATACTTCATCTTTTCAGCCCGTATTGCCCGTTTTGTTTCCTTCTGTTGTCCTATGAAAGTTTCCCCAATCCTCTGGCTTCTGGCTACTCTTTGCTGTGTTATACATCTTTTCTTTTATTTTTTATTCTATCTCTAACTTCTCTTGTCAGCCACGGTTGCCTCCTACTCCCCTTGGAATCTTTCTTCCTTTTTGGAATGAAATGATCCTGCGTCTTCCGGATTATGCCCAGAAATTCCTGCCATTGCTGTTCCACCGTCATTCCTGCTAGGATCCCTTTCCAGTCTACTTTGGCCAGCTCCCCTCTCATGCCTTCATAGTCCCCTTTGTTCAACTGCATCACTGACACTTCCGATTTAACGTTCTCCTTCTCAAATTGCAGATTAAAACTAATCATATTATGATCACTACCTCACGGTTCCTTTACCTCGAGTTCTCTTATCATATCTGGTTCACTGGACAACACCAAATCCAGAATTGCTTTTTCTCTGGTCGGCTCCATTACAAGCTGCTCTAAGAATCCATCTCGGAGGCATTCTACAAACTCTCTTTCTTGGGGTCCTGAACCAACCTGATTTTCCCAGTCTCCCTGCATATTGAAATCCCCCATCACCACAGTGGCATTACCTTTGTTACATGCCAGTTTTAAACTCTGCTGCAACTTACACCCTACATCCGGGCTACTATTTGGGGGTCTGTAAATAACACCAATTAGTGTCTTCTTGCCTTTACAATTTCCTCAACTCAATCCACAGTGACTCCTCTACCTTGTCATCCGTATGTCTTCCCTCGCAAGGGACTGAATTTTCATCCCTCACCAGCAGAGCTACCCCTCCTCCTCTGCCCACCTGCCTGTCCTTTCTATAGGATGTATAATCCCTGATTATTAAGTTTCCCCGGCCATATCCTCCTGCAGCCATGTCTCAGTAATCCCCACAATGTCATATCTACCAACCTCTAACTGAGCCTCAAGCTCATCTACTTTACTTCTTATACTTTGCGCATTCATATACAATACTTTTAATTCCTTACGCATCGCACCTTTCACATTGATCCCTATTACACTTGGCCATACTCTCCTATCCCTTTGTGAGCTTCCTTTCCCGTTAATTCTGGGGTCATTAACCATCCCTTTACTCTCTTTCCCTTTAACTCCATCCTCGACTATCCCATTTGACACCCCACCACCCTTATTCAGTTTAAAACCACTCGTGTTGCAGTGGCAAATTTGCCTGCCAGAATGCTGATCCCCCGCCAGTTAAGATGCAATCCGTCCCTTTTGTACAGTTTCCCCCTTACTCCAAAACAGATCCCAGTGATTGAAGAATCTAAATCCCTGCCCCTGCACCAGTTACTCAGCCACACATTCAGGTCCCGTATCTCCCTGTTCCTGCTCACACGCCAGCACGAGGAACTGGAAGCAAAAACCAGAGATAACAACCCTGGAAGGTCTTGCTTTTCAGCATTTTTCCGAGCTCTCTAAAGTCACGCTGCAGAATATTCATCCCCTTCTTTCCGACATCGTTTGTGCCGACATGCACTCGCACTTCCGGCTGTTTCACCATCACCTTTGAGGATTTTCTGCACTCTGTCCGTGACATCCTGGATCCTGGCACCAGGAAGGCAGCACAACATCCTCGCTTCCGTCTGTTGCCGCAGAAAACCACTGTCTGTAACCTCTCACAATGGAGTCTCCAACTACAATTGGCGTTTTGCCTGACGTTGGCCTCTTTGGTTTTGGCTCAACAGCCTTTTTTGCTTCGCAAGCCAGTCCGCCGCTCATGTTTTAACAGTCTTCTGTCCCGACAGCTTCTAAGTGGGTGAAACCTGTTCACAAAGGTACAACACCCGGGGACCTTTGCATTCCAAGTTTCCCTCCCTTTCTCACCGTCAACCCACACTTTCTCTCTTCCAGTACCTGAAGTGTAACAATCTCACTGTAGGACTTGTCGAGGAACGACTCAGTTTCTCGGCCGAACCTGAGGTCATCCACTTGCTTCTCCAGCTCCCCAACACGGTCCTTCAGGAACTGTACCTGGATGCACTTCTCACACTTGTAGCAGCCAGAGGCTCCAGCAGTGTCCTTGACCTCCCACATACTGCAAGCATCGCACTGAATCAGCTTGCTTGACATCTCCTTCTTTCGTCTCTCCCTCTCCAGCGATTTGCATAGCCTCCTCTCCTCAGCCTCCTCTCCTCAGCCTCCTCGCCGAAGACTCTCGAGCCAAAGACTAACACTTCCCTCACAGGGCACTTCCCTCACTGCCGCTCCCTCAGAGCCATCTTGCTTATATTGACTGATAAATTACCTAATTTACCAATTTATAATCAAATTCCTCAGTTTAACTGTTTTCATCCTCTGACTCACTGCTAACTCTCCTCCCACTCGGGCTAGAGCCAATCAGTGTTTTCTCCTGCTAATCTTTGTTGCTGTTGCTTCCAAATCAACGGGGGCTCTGAGTAAAGCAGTAAAGTTTCCTAAGTGGGACAGGGGCATAACTCTCTATTGAAAGCATCCAGAGAATTGGCCTCCATCGCCTTCTGAGGCAGAGAATTCCACAGATTCACAACTCTCTGTGTGAAAAAGCTTCTTCCTCATCTCCGTTCTAAATGGCTCACCCCTTATTCTTGAACTGTGGCCCAAATTCTGTTTCCTGCCTCTAGCGCGTCCAAACCCTTAATAATCTTATATGTTTCAATACAATCCCCTCTCATTTAAATTCCAAATTATACAAGCCCAGCTGCTCCATTCTATCAACATATGACAATCCCGCCAACCTCAATACCAAGAATGTCCTTCCTCAAATTTGGAGACCAAAACTGCACACAGTACTCCAGGTGTGGTCTCACTAGGGCCCTGTACAACTGCAGAATTACCTCTTTGCTCCTGTAGTTGTTAATTCTGGCCAATTTGGAGATGCCAGGACACTAACATTGAGTAAAGGGTTCTGGGCTGCTAGGCCACTTAAATTGGTCAATTTAAATTTGCCTTCTGCAGAAATGGGACAAGCTGCAGAATGGTGCCAGTTTGTCTAGAGCCTAGATAAGAGTTGCAGGGAAAGAATGGAACATCTGCAGATTCTGACAATTAGGTGTAAATTGCATGAAACGGATTGGGTGAATGCAAACCCGACATACACATTGTAAATATTGTTGCAAAGCTTTACTTTGCTAGATGTTGATTGGGTTAAGTTGAGCCTTGTCTGGGTTTCTTGAATATCCAGGCACGTTGCATAATTCATCTCTGTTAACTTGCATCTAGAAACTTGTCAGATACATTGTATTCGTCACTGTATTATTGGGTTGGGGAAATGCCTATCATGTACTGTGTTAATCGATACTGTTATCGGACTGTAAAGAGACCACCCCCATGTGGTTCAGCCCCCCCTCAAGGTTTGGGGACATATAAGGTAGCTCCCACGAGGTACTGTGTCGACCTTCTGGAAGAACACATGGGACTGCGTGACCTTTTGGAGTGACTGCTTGCACGAGGCAAGGAGGCTTGGCCAGGCAGATACAAGGATTGAACCTGCGGTGGTTAGGTATAGTAGTGGGGAACTGTTATTGTGTTTTTCCAAAATAACGTTTAGATATGCAAGCGCTTGACAGTATTTTATTGACTGATACTAGAAAGGGAGTGGAAGGGGTGAAGCTTAGAACGAGCTATTTACATAGTTAATTCCTCTTGTTATGGCCAACATGCCATTCGCTTTCTTCACTGCCTGCTGTACCTGCATGCTTACTTTCATTGACTGATGAACAAAGACCCCCAGATCCTGTTGTACTTCCCCTTTTCCCACCTTGACACCATTTAGATAGTAATCTGCCTTCTTGTTTTTGCCACTAAAGTGGATAACCTCACATTTATCCACATTAAACTGCATCTGCCATGCATCTGCCCACTCACCCAACCTGTCCAAGTCACCCTGCATTCTCATAGCATCCTCCTCACAGTTCAAAACCTCAAAAACAGGAAGGCAGATTACTAACTAAATGGCGTCGTTGGAGAAGGGAAGTACAACGGGATCTGGGGGTCCTTGTTCATCAGTCTATGAAAGTAAGCATGCAGGTACAGCAGGCAGTGAAGAAAGTGAATGGCATGTTGGCCTTTATAACAAGGTCGAGTATAGGAGCAAAGAGGTCTTTCTGCAGTTGTATAGGGCCTAGTGAGACCACACCTGGAGTATTGTGTGCAGTTACTGGTCCCCTAATTTGAGGAAGGACATTCTTGCTATTGAGGGAGTGCAGCGTAGGTTTACAAGGTTAAATCCCGGGATGGCGGGACTGTCATATGCTGAGAGAATGGAGCGGCTGGGCTTGTACACTCTGGAGTTTAGAAGAATGAGAGGGGATCTTATTGAAACATATAAGATTGTTAAAGGTTTGGACACGCTAGAGGCAGGAAATATGTTCCGATGTTAGGGGAGTCCAGAACCAGGGCCACAGTTTAAGAATAAGTTTAAGAATTAGAACGGAGGCGAGAAAACACTTTTTCTCACAGAGAGCTGTGTGTCTGTGGAATTCTTTGCCTCAGAGGGTGTTGGAGGGCAGTTCTCTGGATACTTTCAAGAGAGAGCTAGATAGGGCTCTTAAAGATAGCGGAGTCAGGGGATATGGCGAGAAGGCAGGAACGAGGTACTGATTGGGGATGATTAGCCATAATCACATTGAATGTCAGTACTGGCTCGAAGGGGCGAATGGCCTACTCCTGCACCTATTGTCTTTTGTCTATTCACACTGCCACCCAGCTTTGCATCATCTGAAAATTTGCTAATGTTACTTTTAATCCCTTCATCTAAATCATTGATGTATATTGTAAATAGCTGCGGTCCCAGCACCGAGCTTTTCGGTACCCCACTAGTCACTGCCTGCCAATCGGAAAGGGACCGGTTAATCCCTACTCTTTGTTTCCTGTCTGCCAACCACTTCTCTATCCATGTCAGCACTCTACCCCCAATACCATGTGCCCTAATTTTGCCCACTAATCCCCTATGTGGGACCTTATCACATGCTTTCTGAAAGTCCAGGTACACTACATTCACTGGCTCTCCCTTGTCCATTTTCCCAGTTACATCCTCAAAAAATTCCAGAAGATTAGTCAAGCATGATTTCCCCTTCATCAATCCATGCTGACTTGGACCGATCCTGTTACTACTATCCAAATGTGCTGCTATCTCATCTTTTATAATTGACTCCAGCATCTTCCCACCACCGATGTCAGGCTAACTGATCTATAATTCCCTGTTTTCTCTCTCCCACCTTTCTTAAAAAGTGGGATAACATTAGCAACCCTCCAATCCACAGGAACGGATCCTGAATCTATAGAACATTGGAAAATGATGACCAATGCATCCACAATTTCTAGAACCATTTCCTTAAGTACCCTGGGATGCAGACCATCAGGCCCTGGGGATTTATCAGCCTTCAGTCCCATCAGTCTATCCAACACCATTTCCTGCTTAATGTGGATTTCCTTCAGTTCCTCCGTCACCCCAGATCCTCTGGCCACTAGTACATCAGGAAGATTGTTTGAGTCCTCCTTAGTGAAGACAGATCCAAAGTACCTGTTCAACTCGTCTGCCATTTCCTTGTTCCCCATAATAAATTTTCCCCAGTTTCAGTCTTTAAGGGTCCAAATTTGTCTTATCTTATTTTTTCCTCTTCCACAGACCTGAAGAAGCTTTTACTATCCTGCTTTATATTCTTGACTAACTTACCTTCGTACCTCATCTTTTCTCCCCGTATTGCCTTTGTAGTTATCTTCTGTTGCTCTTTAAAAGTTTCCCAATCCTCTGGCTTGCTTTGTTATACTTCTCTTTTATTTTTATACTGCCCTTCACTTCCCTTGTCAGCCACAGTCGCCTCTTACTCCCCTTAGAATCTTTCTTCCTCTTTGGAATGAACTGATCCCGCACCTTCTGTATTATTCCTAGAAATACCTGCCATTGTTGTTCCACTGTCCTCCCTGCTAGGGTATCTTTCCAGTCAACTTTGGCCAGCTCCTCCCTCATGGCTCCATAGTCCCCTTTGCTCAACTGCAACACTGACACCTCCAATTTACCCTTCTCCCTCTCCAATTGTAGATTAAAACTTTTCATATTATGGTCACTAATGGCTCCTTTACCTTGAGTTCCCTGATCAAATCCAGTTCCAGGCTACTGTTTGGGGGCCTGTAGATAAGTCCTATTAGGGTCTTTTTACCCTTACAATTCCTCAGTTCGATCCATACTGACTCCACATCTCCTGTTTCAATGTCACCCCTCGCAAGGGACTGAATTCCATTCCTCACCAACAGAGCTACCCCACCCCCTCTGCCCACCTGGTTGTCTTTTCGATAGGATGTATATACCCTGAATATTCAGTTCCCTGCCCTGGCCCTCTTGCAGCCATGTCTCTGCAATTCCCACAACCTCATTCTTGCCAATTTCTAACGAAGCCCCAAATGGCCCAATTCTGCTCCTATGTCTGGTGAGCATGAACTTTAGGAGTTGCATGAGTAAACTTCCATGAAAATCTCTAGCGCCTAAAGTGCGACCCACACCAAGTGCCAATCATTGTTGGGGGTTTTGCGCTGGTGCTGTGAATGGAGATCTGAACGAAGACGTGAGTGAAATTACTTTACAAAGCAGTGAGCGGCAGAGATGAGCCATCGGTCGGAGATGATGGAGGCTCCGCAAACGTGACTCCAGATCTGCAGGCTAACCTGCCACGGCCACTCGCCATTTGCTGCGTTGGTCCCACCAACAATTCTACTGGAAGTTGGAGCTTTAATGCCACAGCCTGCAAAAATAAAGTCATGGTCAAGTATATTCATTCCAAAACAAGAGCATCAGAGTCTTACAGCATAGATACAGGCCCTTTGGCCCAACTCGTTCATGCCGACCAAGCTGTTCCATTCTATACTAGTCCCATTTACCTGCCATTGGCCCATATCCATCCAAACCTTTTCTTATCCATGTACCTGGTCTGAATGTGTTTTACATGTTGTATCTGCCTCAGCCATCGACCATAGAAGTTAGAGCAGTACCACACAGGAACAGGCCATTCGGCCCACAATGTTTGTGCCAAACATGATGCCAAGATAAACTCATCTGCTCTGCCTGGACATGGTCCACATCACTCTAGTCCATGTGCCTATCTATCACTAGAACACCACTATCGTAGTGGGGTGGGGTCTTTGAATGGCCCAGGTGATTCAATGACTATGGTGAAAGGACAAATGACCACTCAGGACCACATGTTTCATGAGTAACTTGTTGTGGTCTCCACAGCAAGTATTCAATCTCAACCCTCATTGGACCCAAAGCCATATGAGGCAATATTGCAACTGGTGCGTTAGAAACATTAGGTTGATGAGAACTCTTTACCATCCACCACAGTTACTCCAGATCAGACATCACACCAGACATTGCATTTTTCTTTCCTTTTAAATATTCACAAATATGTCACAAAATCTGAATAAATAATCAATTTTAGAACAACTCGGACTGAGAGCTTTAAAACGACAAAATGTTATGAACATTGAAAGACACAGAGGCGCAGACGTCAATGTGAAAACAGGCCCTTCAGCCCAACGCGTCCATGCCCCATTTACACCTGTCCCACCGGCTTGTGTTAGGTCCATATCCATCTAAACCTGTCCTGTCCATGTACTGTCCAGATGTTTTTTAAATGCCTCAACTACCTCCTCAGGCAGCTCATTACATTCACCCACCAGCCTTTGTGCAAGACAGTTGCCCCTATGGTTCCCATTCAATCTTTTCCCCCTCACCTTAAACCCAAGTCCTTTGGTTCTAGATTCCCCTACTCTGGATAAAAGACTGTGCAGTTACTCTGTCTAATCCACTCATGATCTTATACAACTCTATAAAATCCCTCCTCACCCACTGCAAGGAATAGAGTCCTAGCCTGCCCAACCTCCCCCTGTAGCTCAGGCTCTCGAATCCTGGCCACATCCTCGTAAATCTTCTCTGTTGCTTTTCCTGCTTGACAACATCTTTCCTATAACATGTTGACCATACCTGAACACAACACTAAGTCTCACCTATTGTGGTTCCAGTGGAGATGTTAATGTTGGCAACAGTCTTGTCTGGTGTGACACCAATGGTTCGTAGTGTAGAATCTGGAAAAAGTCAGACAATGTGACAAGATCAACGTGTTAAAGGTGGACATGCTTTTATTGGACTGTTTTGAAGAAAATTCAAAATTGAAAATTCTTTCAATCCACCATCCCGCTAATTACCTCTTAACTAACCTCACCAAAAAATCAATAATTAATATCTTGTTGCAGTTGTGAGAAGATGCTGTGTACACACTGGCTGACATCTTTTCTGTGTCAGATTCGTGCCTGACAGTTGCCTTCACCTGAAAGCCATCTTGCTGTAAGAGCAAGGAATTACACACCTGTACTCGTTTTCTACTGAGGATTTCTGCTCTACAAGTACATTCTTTTGACGTTTGGAAGCTGAAGTCCAGTGGGCAGAAGATGAATCTTACCTGAGGTGGGTTGCGTTGGGACGTCCGTGCTGGTCGCAACGGTGGAATCTGGTGCTGCAGAACCACCCAGAGAAACTGAACAAAGGATGCAAGGAGCAGGCGTCAGAGAGATGGAAGTTGTACAAAGCTTGCACACGCATGTGCAAACCAATCCTCTTTGCTACACGCCTCCCCCACTCTGCACATGCTTTCCTTTCATTTACACACCCAATGCCCTTTTGTAAGTTAGTGCTGAATCTATTTTTACCATCTTTCAGTTTTTTTAGTTCAGTTTAGAGATACAGCACGGAAACAGACCCTTCGGCCCACCCAGTCCATGCCGACCACCATCACCTGTTGAAACTAGTTCTATGTTATCCCACTTTCTCATCCACTCCCTACACACTAGGGACAATTTACAGAGGGCCAATTAACTACAAACCCACATGTCTTTGGGATGTGTGAGGAAATGTGAGGAAACTCAAGTGGACACATGGAGAACATGCAAACTCCACACAGACAAGGCACCCGAGGTCAGGATCGAACCTGGCTCTGTTGAGCTGAGAGACAGCAGTTCTACCTGTTGCACCACTGTGTCACCGCATAATCGCACAACCCAGAACCCATGAGAATGCGTTGTAAATGTGTTGGTCATGGCTGAAAGCCTCGTGATGTTGCTTCTCAGCATTACGCTAGTCAGGCCTCCCAAGGCTATTCCCCATCCATCTTTTCTGCAGTTCCATAGAACAGCACAGCACAAGAACAGGCCATTCGGCCCACAATGTCTGTGCCAAACACCGTCAAAACCCACTCTTATCTGCCTGCATGTGATCCATATCCCGCCATTCCTTGCATATCCATGTGCCTATCCAATAACTTCCTAAACACCACTAAACATCTGCCTCCACCACCACCCTCCATGTAAAACATGTACCCCGCACATCTGCTGCACACTTTGCCCCTCTCACCTTAAAGCTATGCTACCAAGTTGCACCTGACATATATCCACAATTAGCTATGGGCATATTGATTCATTCTCATAAAACCACTCATCTACCATTTCATTCAATTCAACTTTAATGTCATTGCACAGATACAAGTTATGGGTTACAACGAAAATGCAGTTTAGCGTCAGTTCGTAGTAATAGCAATATAGAAATAGATACAGAATGCAGACAATGTGGACGGAGAGACTGGAGAAACCTATCGGCGGGACTCCGAGTTCAGCAGTGTGATGGTGTTATAGAAGCTGTTCCTCATCCTACTAGTGCGGGACCTGAGGACCAGGGATAGTTGTCCAGCACATGCCCTGAGCACCCGCCCGGGGATGCCATCGGGGCCGGCAGCTTTGTGCTCATTCACCTTGCTCAGTGCATCTTGTACAGCAGAGGTGGAGAGACTGAGGGGTTGTTCATTCGGGGGTGGAGCAACTTTGATGGCTAGAGTTTTGTTGTCCCGGTCAAAGCGAGCATAGAAATGGTTTAGCTCGTCAGGAAGGAGGGCGTTGTCTGGGGGGGGGGGGGGGGTGTTGACTTTATATTTCATTCTAGGCTGCTGTGAATAGAAGAATATTTTCACTGTCTACTAAGATAATGGTTTTGTCAGTGGGATGCTTTAAAGTTCATACAATGTTATATTGTTATAAATGTTATACAAGCAGAATTAGGCCATTCGGCCCATCAAGTCTACTGTCATTTAATCACGGCTGATTTATCTTTCCCTCTCAACCCCATTCTCCTGCCTTCTCCCCAGAACCTCTGACACCCGTACTAATCAAGAATCTATCCATCCCTGTCTGAC
This sequence comes from Okamejei kenojei, assembly GCA_035221665.1. NCBI lineage: Eukaryota > Metazoa > Chordata > Chondrichthyes > Rajiformes > Rajidae > Okamejei > Okamejei kenojei. Next base: position 372,636 of record CM069133.1, read on the forward strand.
ATATATCCATTGACTTGGCCTCCACAGCCTTCTGTGACAAACCATGCCACAGGTTCACCACCTTCTGACAAAAGAAATTCCTCCTCATCTCCTTCCTAAACGTACATCGTTTTATTCTGAGGCTGTGACCTCAGGTGCCAGACTCTCCCACTAGCGGAGACATCTTCTCCACATTCAATCTTTCCAGTCCTTTCACTACTCAAGTTACTCAATTAGCGAACACCAAGTCCACCACTGCCCTCTAGTGACTATTTACTGCATTTAATGGATCCAATGGCTAAAATGGAACCCTGTTGAATCAACAAGAAATGGCTGCATGGTGGAGCAGCGGTGGAGGGCTGCTGCCTCACAGCGTCAAAGACCCGGTTCGATCCCGACTACGGATGCCGTCTGTACGGAGTTTGTACATTCTCCCCCTGACCTGTGCAGAATTTTTCTGAGATTTTTGGTTTCCTCCCACATTCCACAGGTTTGTAGGTTAATTGACTGGGTATAAATGTATAAATGTAAAATTGTCCCTGGTGTGTAGGATAGTGTAAATGTGCGGGGATTACTGGTTGGTGCGGACTCGGGCAGCTAAACTAAATATTTGAGGTAATGTTCAGAAATGTAAACGCTGTGTTTTAATCTAAGTAAATATTAGTAATTGGCAAAATGGTCAAAACTATCGATGAACCTTGATGAACCAACTCTGCAGGTGGGGCGTGTTCATCCCAGGGTGGGTTAAAGGCAGAGGTTGTTCATTTTTTATTGGACTGTTTTGAAGAAAATTCAAAATTGAAAATTCTTTCAATCCACCATCCCGCTAATTACCTCTTAACTAACCTCACCAAAAAATCAATGATTAATATCTTGTTGCAGTTGTGAGAAGATGCTGTGTACACACTGGCTGACATCTTTTCTGTGTCAGATTCGTGCCTGACAGTTGCCTTCACCTGAAAGCCCATCTTGCTGTAAGAGCAGGAATTACACACCTGTACTCGTTTTCTACTGAGGATTTCTGCTCTACAAGTACATTCTTTTGACGTTTGGAAGCTGAAGTCCAGTGGGCAGAAGATGAATCTTACCTGAGGTGGGTTGTGTTGGGACGTCCATGCTGGTCGCAACAGTAGAATCTGGTGCCGCAGAACCACCCAGAGAAACTGAACAAAGGATGCAAGGAGCAGGCGTCAGAGATAGATGGAATGTTGTACAAAGATTGCACACGCATGTGCAAACCAATCCTCTTTGCTACACGCCTCCCCCACTCTGCACATGCTTTCCTTTCATTTACACACCCAATGCCCTTTTGTAAGTTAGTGCTGAATCTATTTTTACCATCTTTCAGTTTTTTTAGTTCAGTTTAGAGATACAGCACGGAAACAGACCCTTCGGCCCACCCAGTCCATGCCGACCACCGTCACCTGTTGAAACTAGTTCTATGTTATCCCACTTTCTCATCCACTCCCTACACACTAGGGACAATTTACAGAGGGCCAATTAACTACAAACCCACATGTCTTTGGGATGTGTGAGGAAATGTGAGGAAACTCATGTGGACACATGGAGAACATGCAAACTCCACACAGACAGCACCCGAGGTCAGGATCGAACCTGGCTCTGTTGAGCTGAGAGACAGCAGTTCTACCTGTTGCACCACTGTGTCACCCATAATCGCACAACCCAGAACATGAGAATGTGTTGTAAATGTGTTGTCATGGCTGATTGCATGAATCAGAATGAATCAATATGGCATATTGATTCATTCTCATAAAACCACTCATCTACCATTTCATTCAATTCAACTTTAATGTCATTGCACAGATACAAGTATGGGTACAACGAAATGCAGTTTAGCGTCAGTTCGTAGTAATAGCAATATAGAAATAGATACAGAATGCAGACAATGTGGACGGAGAGACTGGAGAAATCTATCGGCGGGACTCCGAGTTCAGCAGTGTGATGGTGTTATAGAAGCTGTTCCTCATCCTACTAGTGCGGGACCTGAGGACCAGGGATAGTTGTCCAGCACATGCCCTGAGCACCCGCCCGGGGATGCCATCGGGGCCGGCAGCTTTGTGCTCATTCACCTTGCTCAGTGCATCTTGTACAGCAGAGGTGGAGAGACTGAGGGGTTGTTCATGCGGGGGTGGAGCAACTTTGATGGCTAGAGTTTTGTTGTCCCGGTCAAAAGCGAGCATAGAAATGGTTTAGCTCGTCAGGAAGGAGGGCGTTGTCTGGGGGGGGGGGGGGGTTGTTGACTTTATATTTAATTCTAGGCAGCTGTGAATAGAAGAATATTTTCACTGTCTACTACTAAGATAATGGTTTTGTCAGTGGGAATGCTTTTTAAAGTTTCATACAATGTTATATTGTTATAAAATGTTATACAAGCAGAATTAGGCCATTCGGAAATGCCCATCAAGTCTACTGTCATTTAATCACGGCTGATTTATCTTTCCCTCACAAACCCAACCCATTTCCTGCCCTCCTTCTCCCCAGAACCTCTGACACCCGTACTAATCAAGAATCTATCCATCCCTGTCTGACATATATCCATTGACTTGGCCTCCACAGCCTTCTGTGACAAACCATGCCACAGGTTCACCACCTTCTGACAAAAGAAATTCCTCCTCATCTCCTTCCTAAACGTACATCGTTTTATTCTGAGCTGTGACCTCAGGTGCCAGACTCTCCCACTAGCGGAGACAAATCTTTCTCCACATTCAATCTTCCAGTCCTTTCGCTACTCAAGTTACTCAATTTAGCGATCACCAAGTCCACCACTGCCCTCTAGTGACTATTTTACTGCATTAATGGATCCAATGGCTAAAATGGAACCCTGTTGAATCAACAAGAAATGGCTGCATGGTGGAGCAGCGGTGGAGCTGCTGCCTCACAGCGTCAAAGACCCCCGGTTTCGATCCCGACTACGGATGCCGTCTGTACGAGGAGGAGTTTGTACATACACACTCCCCCTGACCTGTGTGATTTTTTTTTCTGAGATTTTTGGTTTCCTCCCACATTCCACAGGTTTGTAGGTTAAATTGACTGGGTATAAATGTATAAATGAAAAAATTGTCCTGGTGTGTAGGATAGTGTAAATGTGCGGGGATTACTGGTTGGTGCGGACTCGGGCAGCCAAAGGGCCTGTTTCCGCGCTGTAACTCTAAACTAAACTAAATATTTGAGGTAATGTTCAGAAATGTAAACGCTGTGTTTTAATCTAAGTAAATATTAGTAATTGGCAAAATGATCAAAACTATCGATGAACCTTCATGAACCAACTCTGCAGGTGGGGCGTGTTCATCCCAGGGTGGGTTAAAGGCAGAGGTTGTTCATTTTTTATTGGACTATTTTGAAGAAAATTCAAAATTGAAAATTCTTTCAATCCACCATCCCGCTAATTACCTCTTAACTAACCTCACCAAAAAATCAATAATTAATATCTTGTTTGCAGTTGTGAGAAGATGCTGTGTACACACACTGGCTGACATCTTTTCTGTGTCAGATTCGTGCCTGACAGTTGCCTTCACCTGAAAGCCCATCTTCTGCTGTAAAGTCAGAGCATGAATTACACTACCTGGTACTCGTTTTCCTACTGAGGATTTCTGCTCTACAAGTACATTCTTTTGACGTTTGGAAGCTGAAGTCCAGTGGGCAGAAGATGAATCTTACCTGAGGTGGGTTGTGTTGGGACGTCCGTGCTGTCGCAACAGTGGAATCTGGTGCCACCCGCAGAACCACCCAGAGAAACTGAACAAAGGATGCAAGGAGCAGGCGTTAGAGAGATGGAAGTTGTACAAAAGCTTGCACCAACAGCATTGTGCAAACCAATCCTCTTTGCTACACACGCCTCCCCCCACTCTGCACATGCTTTCCTTTCATTTACATACCCAATGCCCTTTGTAAGTTAGTGCTGAATCTACTTTTTTACCATCTTTCAGTTTTTTTTAGTTCAGATTTAGAGATACAGCACGGAAACAGACCCATCGGCCCACCCAGTCCATGCCTGACCACCACACACACCTGTTGAAACTAGTTCAATTATGTTATCCCACTTTCTCATCACTCCCTACACACACTAGGGACAATTTACAGAGGGCCAATTAACTACAAAACCCACATGTCTTTGGGATGTGTGAGGAAATGTGAGGAAACTCAAGTGGACACATGGAGAACATGCAAACTCCCACAGACAGCACCCGAGGTCAGGAATCGAACCTGGCTCTGTTGAGCTGAGAGACAGCAGTTCTACCTGTGCACCCATGTGTGCACCATAATCGCACCAACCCAGAACATGAGAATGTGTTGTAAATGTGTTGTCATGGCTGAAGCCTCGTGATGTTGCTTCTCAGCATTACGCTAGTCAGGCCTCCCAAGGCTATATCTCCCATCCATCTTTTCTGCAGTTCATAAGAACAGCACAGCACAAGAACAGGCCATTCGGCCCACAATGTCTGTGCCAAACACCGTCAAAACCCACTCTTATCTTGTGCCTGCATGTGATCCATATCCCGCCTTCCTTGCATATCCATGTGCCTATCCAATAACTTCCTAAACACCACTAAACATCTGCCTCCACCTCACCCTCCATGTAAAACATGTACCCGCACATCTGCTGCACACTTTGCCCTCTCACCTTAAGCTATGCCTACCAAGTTGCAAACCTGACATATATCCACAATTAGCTATGGGCATATTGATTCATTCTCATAAAACCACTCATCTACCATTTCAATTCAATTCAACTTTAATGTCATTGCACAGATACAAGTATGGTACTAACGAAATGCAGTTTAGCGTCAGTTCGTATAATAGCAATATAAAATAGATACAGAATGCAGACAATGTGGACGGAGAGAACTGGAGAAATCTAACGGCGGGACTCTGAGTTTTCCAGCAGTGTGATGGTATTTATAGAAGCTGTTCCTCATCCTAACTAGTGCGGGACCTGAGACCAGGATAGTTGTCCCAGCACATGCCCTGAGCAACCCGCCCGGGGATGCCATCGGGGCCGGCAGCTTTGTGCTCATTCCCCACCTTGCTCAGTGCATCTTGTACAGCAGAGGGTGGAGAGACTGAGGGGTTGTTCATCTCGGGGGTGGAGCAACTTTGATGGGCTAGAGTTTTTGTTGTCCGGTCAAAGCGAGCATAGAAATGGATTAGCAGCGTCAGGAAGGAGGGCGTTGTCTGGGGGGGGGGGGGGGGGGGGGGGGGGGGGTGTTGACTTTATATTTCCATTCTAGGCAGCTGTGAATAGAAGAATATTTTCACTGTCTACTAAGATAATGGTTTTTGTAAGATCAGTGGGATGCTTTTAAAGTTCATACAATGTTATAGTGTTTATAAATGTTATACAAGCAGTGAAGAATTTAGGCCATTCGGCCCATCAAGGTCTACTCTGTCATTTAATCACGGCTGATTTATCTTTTCCCTCTCAACCCCATTCTCCTGCTTCTCCCCAGGAAACCTCTGACACCCGTACTAATCAAGAATCTGATCCATCCCATGTCTGACATATATCCATTGTATTGTCCTCCACAGCCTTTGTGACAAAACCATGCCACAGGTTCACCACCTTCTGACAAAAGAAATTCCTCCTCATCTCCTTCCTAAACGTACATCGTTTTATTCTGAGGCTGAGTGACCTCAGGTTGCCAGACTCTCCCACTAGCTGAGACATCTTCTCCACATCAATCTTTCCAGTCCTTTCACTACTCAAGTTACAGTCAATTAGCGAACACCAAGTCCACCACTGACCTTAGTGACTATTTACTGCATTTAATGGATCCAATGGCTAAAATGGAACCCTGTTGAATCGACAAGAAATGGCTGCATGGATGGAGCAGCGGTGGAGCTGCTGCCTCACAGCGTCAAAGGACCCGGTTCGATCCCGACTACGGATGCCGTCTGTACGGGTTTGTACATTTCTCCCCTGACCTGTGCAGAATTTTTCTGAGATTTTTGGTTTCCTCCCACATTCCACAGGTTTGTAGGTTAATTGACTGGGTATAAATGTATAAATGTAAAATTGTCCCTGGTGTGTAGGTAGTGTAAATGTTGCGGGGATTACTGGTTGGTGCGGACTCGGGCAGCTAAACTGAAATAAATATTTGAGGAATGTTCAGAAATGTGATAAACGCTGTGTTTTAATCTAAGTAAATATTAGTAATTGGCAAAATGTTCAAAACTATCGATGAACCTGATGAAGAACCAACTCTGCAGGTGGGCGTGTTCATCCCAGGGTGGGTTTAAGCAGAGGTTGTTCATTTTTTTATTGGACTGTTGAAGAAAATTCAAAATTGAAAATTCTTTCATTCCACCATCCGCTAATTACCTCTTAACTAACCTCACCAAAAAATCAATAATAATATCTTGTTGCAGTTTGTGAGAAGACCGCTGTGTTACACACTGGCTGACATCTTTTCTGTGTCCGATCGTGCCTGAAAAGTTGCCTTCACCTGAAAGCCCATGTCTTGCTGTAAGAGCAGGAATTAATCGTCACCTGTACTCGTTTTTACTGAGGATTTCTGCCTCTACAAGTACATTCTTTTGACGTTTGGAAGCTGAAGTCCAGTGGGCAGAAGATGAATCTTACCTGAGGTGGGTGTGTTGGGACGTCCATGCTGTGCAACAGTAGAATCTAGTGCGCAGAACCACCCATAGAAACTGAACAAAGGATGCAAGGAGCAGGCTTAGAGAGTGAAGTGTACAAAGCTTGCACACGCATTGCAAACCACTCCACTTGCTACACGCCACCCCCACTCTGCACATGCTTTTCCTTTCATAACACACCAATGCCCTTTGTAAGTTAGTGCTGAAACCTATTTTACCAGATTTCAGTTTTTTTTAGTTCAGTTAGAGATACAGCACGGAAACAGACCCTTCGGCCCACCCAGTCCTGCCAACCCACCATCACCTGTTGAAACTATTCTATGTTTACCCCACTTTCTCTCCACTCCCTACACACTAGGGACAATTTACAGAGGGCCAATTAAACTACAAACCCACAGGTCTTTGGGATTGATGAGGAAAGGGAGGAAACTACAAGTGGACACTCATGAGAACATGCAAACTCCACACAGACAGCACCGAGGTAGGATCGAACCTGCTCTGTTGAAGCTGAGAGACAGCAGGTTTTCTACCTGTTGCACCACTGTGTCACCCATAATAGGCTACAACCTAGATACATGAGAATGGTGTTGTAAATGTGTTGTCATGCTGAATGCCTCGTGATGTTGCTTCTCGCATTACGCTAGTCAGGCCTCCCAAGGCTATCCCCAACCATCTTTTCTGCAGTTTCATAGAACCAGCACAGCACAAGAACAGGCCATTCGGCCCAAATGTCTTGCCAAACACAGTCAAATCCACTCTTATCTGCCTGCATGAGATCCATATCCCCGCCATTCTTTGCATATCCATGTGCCTATCCAATAACTTCCTAAACACCCACTAAAGAGACCCATCTGCCTCCACCACCACCCTCCGTGTAAAACATGTAACCCCGCACCTGCTGCCACACTTTGCCCCCTCTCACCTTAAAGCTGTGCCTACCAAAGTTGCACCTGACATATTTCCACAATTAGCAATGGGCATATTGGAAATTTCATTCTCATAAAACCACTCATCTACCATTTCATTCAATTCAACTTTAAATGTCATTGCACAGATACAAGTAATTGTACAACGAAATGCAGTTTAGCGTCAGTTCGTCAGTAATAGCAATATAGAAAAGATACAGAATGCAGACAATGGTGGACGGAGAGACAGGAGAAATCTATCGCGGGACTCCTAGTTCGCAGTGTGATGGTGTTATAGAAGCTGTTCCTCATCCTACTAGTGCGGACTGAGGACCAGGATAGTTGTCCAGCACATGCTCCTGAGGCACCCGCCCGGGGATGCCATCGGGGCCGGCAGCTTTGTGCTCATTCACCTTGCTCAGTGCATCTTTGTACAGCAGAGGTGGAGAGACTGAGGGGTTGTTCATTCGGGGTGGAGCACTTTGATGCTAAGTTTTGTTGTTCCCGGTCAAAGCGAGCATATAATGGTTTAGCTCGTCAGAGGAGGCGTTGTCTGGGGGGGGGGGGGGGGGGGGGTGTTGGACCTTTATATTTCATTCTAGGCAGCAGTGAAAAGAAGAATATTTTCACTGTCACCTAAGAAAATGGTTTTGTCAGTGGATTCTTATAAAAAGTTCATACAATTTAAATGTTATAAATGTTATACAATCAGAATTAGGCATTCGGCCCATCAAGTCTACTCTGTCCAATTAAATCACGGCTGATTTATCATATCCCTCTCACCCCTTCACCCTGCCTTCTCCCCAGAACCTCTGACACCCTACTAATCAAGAATCTATCCATCCCTGTCTGACATAAATCCATTGACTTGTCTCCACAGCCCTTCTGGTGACAAACCAGCCAACAGGTTTCCACCACCTTCTTGACAAAAGAAATTCCTCCTCATCTCCTTCCTAAACGTACATCGTTTTATTCTGAGGCTGTGACCTCAGGTGCCAGACCTCTCCCACTTAGCGGAGACATCTTTCTCCACATTCAATTCTTTCCAGTCCTTTCCTACTCAAGTTACTCTATTGAGCGAACACCAATCCACCACTGCCCTCTAGAGACTATTACAGCATTAATGGGTACAATGGCTAAAATGGAACTGCTGTATTTGAATCAACAGAAATGGCTGCATGGTGGAAGCAGCGTAGAGCTTGCGCCGTCACAGCGTCAAAGAATCCGTTCGATCCGACTACGGATGCCGTCTGTACGGAGTTTTGTACATTCCCTCCCCCTGACCTGTTAGGAATTTTTTCTGAGATTTTTGGTTACCTCCCACACTCCACAGTTTGTAGGTTAATTGACTGGTAATAAATGTATAAATGTAAAATGTACCCTGGTGTGTAGGATAAGAAAGTGCGGGATTACTGGTGTGCGGACTCGGGCTTACCAAAGGGCTGTTTCCGCGCTGTAACTCTAAACTATACTAAATATTTGAGGTAATGTTTCGGAAAGTAAACGTTGTGTTTTAATCTAAGTAAATATAGTATTGGCAAAAAGGACAAAACATCGATGAACCTTGATGAACCAACACTGCAGTGGGCATGTTCATCCCAGGTGGGTTAAAGGCCAGAGGTTGTTCAACAAAACTTCGGCACATTCACGATGGTTCCACGCGCAATACTAAACGAAACTAAACTAAACTACCGAGTTCAGGAGGATAGACCAAAAAGCTGGAGCAACTCAATCGTCCAGACAGCATCTCTGCAGAAAATGGGGAGAGGACAGTGGGGGTCGAGTTCCTTCTTCAGACCCGAACTCACTATTTCCTTTTCTCTCCAAGAGATTTTATCTGGCCCATTGGTTACTCCAGCTTTTTGTTATCTTTGTTTCACCAACATCTGCAGTTCTTGCTACACACTTCAAGCGCATGAGGATGTTGATGCACCCATCTCACCAAAAGGGTTGAGGCGAGATAACTAAACCTAGTACTTTACATCTGGTTATCACCAGGAGAAGACATGGCGGCAGTGAGACCAGTGTGGAGAACACTAAAATGCAGCAGTTTGAGATGAAGATGGAGAAGGCACTGGGATCTCGAGATCCTGAAGAGGATAAATCCCCAGGACCTGATGGGACTTGACCCAGTTATTGAGGAAGACTGGATGAGATTGTGGGAGCCCAGATGAAGATCGATCTGTACCACAGACATTCCCAGAGCCCTGGAGAGTAGTAATGTTCCTTTGTTTAAGAAGGATTTGTAGTGGAATGCAGGAATGCAGACCGGCAAGCTCACGTCAGAGGTAGGGAAACGATTGGGGAGGATTGTTGGGTGGAATTTAACCCCCATTTGGACGAGAGTGGTTAATTAGAGAACCACACGAGGCAGCATGGTTTTGTCCACAGCAGTCATTTCTTAATAACTTTGCACAGGTGATGAATGAGGGTAGGGCGGTGGATGTTGTCCACATGGAGTTTAATAAGATCGTTACAGAAGATGTGGAGGCAGTGGTGAGGGGGCAGAAGAATTTACCAGAATATGCCTGGATTAGAGGGCATAGCTACAGTGACAGATTTTGAAATTGTTTTCCTTCTGTGGATTGCTGGATGTTGAGGGAGACCGGTCTATGGGGGGGGGGGCCAGATACATTACAGAGTGGAGAAGTGAGAGATAGGGTTGGCAGTCAGATCTTAGAGAGCAGATATTGTAGAGGCATAGCTTTAAGGTGGAGGGCAGCATTCAAGACATGGAGTCAAGAGCCATACAACTTCTGGAACTGGCCATCTGACCAAACTGCCATGCCGTCGCACCTACTTGGTGTTTGACCCATGACCATCAGAACCTTTCCTAACCATGTTCAGGCCGAGGTATTTCACACAGAGGTGATGGGTGCGAGGAACACACTGCTGAGGGTGTGAGGCAGATACAGGGGGGTGGTGATGTATAAGACTCATTCCAGTAGGTAATTGGATATGCAGGGACTGTTAGAGTGGACTATCATTGGTCAACATCATGTTCAACGCAGACATTTGGGCAATCTCCTGTGGTGTACTGTTCTATTTTCAAGGTGCCTGGGTGTCCTGGAACGCATGCCAGGGGTGGTGGGGAGGCAGCTTACCATAGTGTGTTTGGAATAGACACGAAACGCAGAAATGGAGGGGATATGGATCAGGAGCAGGCAGAGGCTACCCCCTGAGTGGTACTGTTCAAAACCGTAAACAAATAGATATAAATTAATCATTAAAATGTTCCAGATGAATGGCTTACCTTTATTCAAAAGAGACTCTGCTTGTGACTTGCTGATTTCTGAAATTAATGAAGATTAAAAGGTCAAGGTGACATGGCATGTGAGCCATACGACATTGCCCCACTTGCTGAAGCATCACTTAGGTTGGTCATTGTTACCTTGCTGAGGTACTTACCCTGAATGTACCGCAGCAGTCTCTGCTTTGACCCCATCTAGATACACAACCTCATCTCATGTTGCCCTCCCCCTTGCTCCCTTCCTCCACCCTCGTTGTTTTACCAGTTCCACACTCTGCACATTGTTTCTCTGGAGATCACACCTTCCCTGGACAACAATGGACCTACCAGGCACCGCCCTGCCTGAAGTCATTTGTGGCCGGCCCAGATTGGTCCTGGACTTTTCCCACCTCCAGCTCTTCACCCGTACTCTCCCCCCCACCCCATCCCACCACTTACTTCGCACGTCACCACACCCCTCCAACCCTCCACGCACCCACCCCAACACCCCACCCCTCCACCACCTCACCGCACCACAACCCACCCCGCCCCATCCCCAAACACCCCTCTCCACCCCATCCCACCACCCGCCACCCCCATCCCACCCCCACACCGACACAGATTCACAGTCAGTCATACAGACACAGAGTCAAAGTCACAGAGACAGGGAGACTCGAGTTAAGCGAACAGAGACACAGAGACAGAGGGGCAGAGACACAGACCCACAGAGACACAGACCCACAGAGACACAGACCCACAGAGACACAGACCCACAGAGACACAGACCCACAGAGACACAGTCAGAGTCACAGAGACACAGAGGCACAGTCACAGAGACACAGAGACACAGACACAGACACAGACACAGACACAGACACAGACACAGACACAGACACAGAGACACAGACACAGAGACAAAGAGACAGAGACACAGACACAGAGACACAGACACAGAGACACAGACAAGTAGACACAGACACAGACTACAGACACAGAGACACAGTCACAGAGACAGACACGAGACACAAGACACAGGACACAGATTCACAGAGGACACAGAGACACAGAGACACAGAGTCACAGAGACACAGGATACAACAAGTCCACAGTCACAGAGACACAGAGACACAGAGACACAGAGACACAGAGACACAGAGACACAGAGCCACAGAGACACAGAGTCACAGAGACACAGAGACACAGAGACACAGAGACACAGAGTCACAGAGACACAGAGACACAGAGACACAGAGACACAGTCCACAGAACACAGAACAAGAGACACAGAGACACATCCACAGAGACACAGAGACACAGAGTCACAGAGACACAGAGAACACAAGAGTCACAAGACACAGAGACGCAGAGACACAGACACAGACACACAGAGTCAAGGTCACAGTCACAGTCCAGCGACACAGAGACACATAATCACAGTCGTTAAGTGTGGTAAAAGGCCATTTGGCCCAACTTGCTCACGCTGACAAACATGCCCCATTACACTAGTCCTAGCAGCCAGGTTTGTCCCATATCTGCAGGTATTGCTAAACTCCTGGATGCTGTAACAAGTTAGCACTGAGCTGAGGACCACTGTGGTGCAGCGTACGGTGAACTGGATGGGAGTTTATGTCGATGAGGAAGCGATTGTGGGAGCCGGTCAGGGTGGACATGTCCACTGGGGCGGGTCCATGGGGCTGTCGCTGGAAAGCTAAAAAAAAGGGGGGGAAAAAATCCCTGCTATCCATCAGTGAGGCAGGATCTGCCGTTGCCCCTGAACTGCAGAACCAGCTCAACCTTCAAGCTCCCAAAACTGTCGGAGAAAGGAGCAAAGTGATGTCACATCCAATAGTTCCTCACACGCTCCGCGTCTGCGACTCCCTTTCCCTGTTTCCACACACAATCAACGGAGACACACAGCCCTTGCACAATAACTGGCTCAAGAAGTCTTTTAAATACCCGTTGCCCTAGTCCCAGCTCAACAACCTTCTCCGGGAACAAGCTCGTTCCAAACACCCACCACCCTCTTTTGTGAAAACGATACCCCTCATGTCCCAATTAAACCTGCCCCTCTCACCTAAACCCATGTCCTCTGCTTCTTGATTCCTCTCTCCGTGGGGTAAAAAGACTGCATTAACTATTTATCTATTGCCCATATGAATCTTAAACACCTCTCCTAAGATCCTCAGCCTTCTGCACTCCAAGGATATGTCCTAGCTTGCCCAACTACCCCAATGAGGAAGCGGTTGAGGGAGCCGGTCAGGTATCTTGATGCATCTTTTAGATCACGAGCAGCTCAATTGACAGCATAATCCCACGTGAAGGTGAGGGGGGAAGATGAACGTACCGAAGGACAACTTTTTCCACAGAGGTTGGTGGTGATGGAAGAGGTGCTGGAAGTTGAGGTAGTTGATGCAAGTACAATCACAATGTTTACTAAAACTTTCGACAGGTACATGGATATGATATTGGGTCAATTTGGGCGGTGGGACTAGTGTAAATGGGGCATTTGGCCAGTGTTGGGCCGAACGCTTTAATAAAAGTGCAAAAACAGATACTGGTTATTAGTTATCGAGTTTTGTCCGAGCCCAGATTTAATAGCCTGATGGCTGTGGGGAAATAACTACTATTCTGAACTGGTCGTTGCGTCTTCAGGCCCCCTGTAACCTTCTACCTGAAGGTTAGCAGGGAGATGAGAGTGTGGCCAGGGTGGTGTGGGGCCTTTGATGACAGCACTTTTTTTTTTTTTTTGAGGCAGCGACAGCGGTAAATCCCGTCGCTGTATCACTTTAATGACTCTAATGAAGGGCCTCATTTCCCACAGTTTTTATGACTCCATGACCTCTGTTTCGACAAAATTATCCCAGGAATGTATATTCAGAGACCAGCAGAGGAGGACAAAGCTAATTAGGAAAAGGAAAAAGGAGTATGTAAAGAAAACTGGTACGGAACATAAAAACTAAACTGACTGCAAAAGTTTTTATAGAAATGTGAAGAAAAAAGATTAGTTAAAACAAATGTAAGGTCCCAGGCAGTCAGAAACAGTGAAATGGACATGGGGAACGAGGACAGGGCAGACAATTGAATAACTAAATTGGTCTGTCTTCACAAGGAAGACATAAATAAATTTGCCGGAAATAGCAGGGACTGGGGGTCAAATGAGATGGAGGAACGAGGAAATCCAGGTTATGCAGGGAAGTGATGTTAGGTAAATGGAATGATTTAAGGCCGATAATTCCCCAGGGCACAGATAGGCTGCATCCTAAGGGTACTTAAGGAAAGTAGCCCCAGAAATAGTGATAATTAATCAAAAACTCTTAGATTCAGGAGTAATTCCTGAGGGATTGGAGGTAGCTAAATGCAACCCTACTTTTTAAAAGGGAGGGGAGAGAGAAAACGGGAATTAACAGACCAGTTAGTCTAACATCGTAGAGTGGAAACTGCTAGAGTCAGTTATTAAAGATGGGATAGCAGCGCATTTGGAAATGGTGAAATCAATTGTCAAAGTCATCAAGGATTTAACAAAGGCAAATCAAGTCTGACGAATCTAATAGAAGTTCCAATGATGTAACTAGTAGAGTGGATAAGGAGAACCAGTCGGATGTGTTATATCTGGACTTTCAGAAGGCTTTCGACAAGGTCCCACATAATAGATTAGTATATAAACTTAAAGCACACCGGTATTGGGGTTCAGTAATTGATGTGGATAGAGAACTGGCTGGCAGACAGGAAGCAAAGAGGTAGGAGTAAACCGGGTCCCTTTTCAGAATGGCAGGCAGCAGTGATTAGTTGGGGTAACCGCAAGGCTCAGTGCTGGACCCCAGCTATTTTACCATATAAATTAATGATTTGGATGAGGGAATATGAATCAACAACTCCAGTTTGTGGATGACACCAGACAAGCTGGTGGTAACAAACAGACGTCTTCCCCGAGGCATTTACCACCATTGCCGGGGACTTCAGTAAGGCATGCCTCAGGAAATCATCCCAATTCACACATGGCCTCTGCTGCACCAGAGGACCAATCACTCGACCACTGATTACACCACATCAAGAATGCTTACCGCTCTATCATCGCCCTCTATTCGGTATATTTCCGACCACACTGCGGTGCTGCTTCTCCCGCCTACAGGCAGCAATTAAAGAGCGCACCCCCAGTGGTGAGGACAGGACAGAGCTGGTCGGGGGGGCGGCGGGGGGGGTGGGGGGGGAGGAGAAGGAACAAACTCAGGACTGTTTGGGAGTCTGTGGACTTGGGCAATGTTCAAGGATCGGCAAAGGGAATTGAATGGTTTACACCACAGTCGTTACAGACTTCATTAAGAATGTTGTGGAGGACTGATCCCAACAAAAACCTTTCCAAGTGTTTTCCAATAGAAACCTTGGATGAACTGTGATGATCTGCACTCTTCTGAAGACAGACACCGGGCATTTCATGTCTGATGATATGGCGTGGACTTACAAGATGTCCTGACCACGACCTTGGTAAGGCCATCAAAAAAGGCCAAAAGGGACCTTCTGCTCCAAGGCTGGTGGATGAGCTCTGATGCTCGGCAGCTGTGGCCGGGGACTGAAGGCAATCACCTCCTACAAGGCGAAACCAGGAGGCAGATCGGATGTCGGGCGATACATCACTCCCTGATGAGCTCAATGCATTTTACGCACGCTTTGAATGGGGAGAAAGCACCGATGTGCCTTCCCGAGCCCCCATTCGCTGTGTTGGTATCTTCGTCTCAGTCACAGAGGCCGACGTCAGAAATCCTTCAGATGGTGGGAACCTCGAAAAGCGTATGGACCTGATGGCATACCTGTCGTGTTGTTAAAAATCATGTGCGGACAACGGCTGGAAGTTTTTCGGGCATTTTCAACCTCTCAATTCTGAGGACTGATGTTACCACCTGCTTCAATAGGGCATCAATTTAACGGTGCCCAAGAAGGCAAGGTGACGTGCCCTCAAAGTCTATCGACCTGTTGCCTAACGCCTGTGGTGATGAAATGCTTCGAGAGGGTAATTCATGGAGCAAATCAAATCCTACCTCGACAAAAACTGGACCCACTGCAGTTCGCGTACGCCACACACGATCAACGGTGGACACGATCTCGCTGGCCCTCCACTCCGCTCTGGACACTTCGACAACACAAATACTCATATGTCAGGCTGTCATTCAATTGTTAAGCTCGGAGTATAACAATCATCCCCTCCGAGTGGTTTCCAAACTCGCAGTAATGGGTCTCTGCGCATTCTCGGCAATTGGATCCTCGATTCCTATTCCAGACCACAGATGTTCGTATTGGTGGAAATGTGTCAGACTCGATAACATTCTGCACGGGAGCAACCTCAGGCTGCGTGCTCGGCCCCTGCTGTACTCACTCTATACTCATGACTGTGTAGCCGGTCACAGTGCGAAATCCAGCATCATGTTTGCTGAAGACACTGTAGTGGGACGTATTCACTGATGGGGTTGAGTCGGAGTTACAGAAGAGAGATCGGAAGCGACTTGGTCCTATGGTGACGCACAATAACCTGGCCCTCAACACAACAAAACCAAGGGGACTGATTGTGGACTTTGGGAAGGAGTAGGATGGGGACTAACAGTCCTGTTTTATATCAACGGGAAGATGGAGTTGAAAGGGTCTATGAGCCTTCAAATTCCTGGCGTGCACATCTCTGAAGAGTCTTTCCTTGGTCCGAGAACACTGATGAAATTATCAAGTAAAGCCTCACCAGCGCCTCTACTCTCCTGAGAAGAGAAGGATTCACGGTGCGTCGGTTTGTCAAGGATAGGACTCTCTCTAATTCTAAGCAGTGCCACAAACAGAGAGCTTGGCTGGACCGGTTTGCTCGTGGCTTGGTTCGGCAATTGAACGCCCTGGAGAGGGAAAAAAGAATACAAAAAGTAGTAGCACCTGCCCAGTCCATCATCGGCTCTGTCCTTCCTTCTTCGAGGGGATTTAACAGTTCGCTGCCTCAAAAACGCTGCTGTATCATCAATGGCCCCCTCCATCCTGGCCAAACACTCATCTCCCTGCTACCTTCAGGTTAGAAGGTACTGGAGCATGAAGATGCAACGGTCCAGGTTTCGGAATAGCTATTCCACCACAGGCCATCAGGCTATTAAACCTGGCTCGGACAAAACTTGATAACTAAAACCCATTATTCTGTTATTTGCACTTTAATTAGTTTATTTATTCATGTGTGTATATATTTATATCTGGTATAGGGACACCGGATCTGGTCTGTATCATGCCTTCTTAGTTCTGTGTGCTGAATGCAAAGCAAGATGTCATTGTCCGTCAGGGACACATGACGATAATACTCACTGGTCATGAACTTTTTGTGTTGTGAAACAAACTAGAACACTAAGTGAGGGGGCAGTGTTAGCGGTGGGGAGGATGCCAGGAGGGCTACAAGGTGGACTTGGATAGGCTGGGTGAGGTGCGGCAAATGCAGGGCAGTGCAAGTATATGTGATGTTATCCACTTTGGTGCAAAAAAAACGGAGCAGACATTATCTGAATGGTGGCAACAAATTAGGAAAAAGTGGAGATGCACGAGACCGGGTGTCATGGAAACACCAGTCAGTGAATGTAGGCATGCAGGTGCAGCAGGGCTGAGAAGAATGGAATGGTATGTTGGCATTCATAGGAAAAGGATTGGTACAAGAGCAGGGAGGTTCTACTGCAGTTGTTACCGGGTCTTTGGTGAGACCACACCTGGAGTATTGGTACAGTTTTGGTTCTCCTAATCTGAGGAAAGACATTCTTGCCAGTAGAGGAAGTACAGAGAAGGTTCAACAGGACTTGTTTTCCTGGGATGGTCAGGACTTTCATATGAAGAAAAGACTGGTTAGACTCGGCTTGTACTCGCTTGATAGAATTAGAGATTGAGGGGGGATTCATAGAATCGTACAAAAATCCTTAGGGGTTGGACAGGCTATGATGCAGGAAGATTGTTCCCGATGTTGGGAACTCAGAACAAGGGGTAACGTTTGGGATAGGGGGGAAGGGTAGGAAACTTTTTGGACCGAGATGAGAAAACATTTTTCACACAGAGAGTGGTGAGTCTCTGGAATTCTCTGCTACAGAAGGTACGTTGTGAGGGACAGTTCATTGGCTATATTTAAGAGGGAGTAAGATGTGGCCCTTGGGCTGAGGTTCAGGAGGGTATGGAGAGAGAAGCAGGTAAAGGGGAATACTGTGTTGGATGATCAGCCATGATCATATTGATGGAGGTGCAGGCTCGAAGGTCCGAATGGCCTACTCCTGCACCTATTTTCTAGGTTTCTATGTTTCTATGAATGAGTGGGTTAGCATATGATGAGCGTTTGACAGCACTGAGCCTGTACTCGCTGGGAGTTTAGAAGGTTGAGGGGGGACCCTATTGAAACTTACGGAATAATGAAAGGCATAGATAGAGTGGCTGTGGAGAAGATGTTTCCACTGGTGGGAGAGTCTAGGACCAGATTTCACAGCCACAGAATTAAAGGGTGGTCTTTTAGAAAGGAGGTGAAGAGGAACTTCTATAGTCAGAGGGTAGTTAATCTGTGGAACTCATTGCCATAGACGGCTGCGGGGGACCAAATCTGTTAAATATTTTCAAGGCAAAAGATGGTCAAATTAGAACCGTGCCAAGGGTTGTGGGGAGATGGCTGGAATTATGGGTGGGATTAGGTGGCAGAGATCAATGAACGCAGACAGAAAATAGACATGATGGCCCGCAATGGCTTAATGATACTCCATATAAAACTTGTGACACTTGCTTCCTCCATAAGCTCCACCATCTTGTGATTTGCTCCCAGGACATTATCTTTCCTTCCTCTTCCTTTCAGGAATTCCAAAGTAACCGTTCCACCGTCTTCTATCTCCACCATCAATCTCTTCCCTTCCCTGGGGCCAACCCCTTCCCAGGCAACGCAGGAGATGAACATCTACTCTTCTAGCTCCTCACCACCATCAATGGAGGCCAAGTATTTTACTGCAGGTGAAGTCATGTTTCACTTCCTGTTAGTGACCAAGTGTTGTTTTACTTTACTCTGGTCAATCCAAGCAGATGGAGGGTCTTCCTTGCAGGAACACTCTGATTCACGGAGGATGATGCTGCCTAGATACCCGTCGCCATTCTCCCCACACACCTCCAGGGACCAGACTCCTACACTGTTCCCCCCCCCCCCACCCCCCCCCCCCCCCCCCCCCCCCCCCCCCCCCCTTTGCAGTCTTATTGAAATGTATAAAAATCATGAGAATAGATCGGGTAGACAGGACAGCGTTTTTGCCCAAGGATAGGGGAATCAAGAACAGTGGCATTAGGTTAATGGTGAGGGAGGGGGAAGTTCCTAACAGGAACCTGTGGGGTGCTTTTTCACAAAGTGGGGTGGTGGGGAAGAGCAGGTAGTTGAGGGACAGGCAATTTCACAACATTAAGAAACAATTAGACAGGTACATGGATTGGTCAGGTTTTGATGGGATATGGACCAAACCACAGCAGGTGGGACTAGTATAGATAGGGCATGTTGGTTGGTGTGGGAAAGTTGGGATAGGGGCCTGTTTCCACGCTGTAATCACTTCTATGACTGCAAATGGCTGATGGAATTTAACCTGCAAGTGTACGGTTGGTGCAGTATGGCGAGTGTAGTCTAGGGCAGGGGAATATCCAATGGAGAGGCCAGGTGGGGTCACTGTGGTGGACAGAGGAAGACACCTGGTGATACCGTACACTGTTCCCTCCAAGTGGTGCCGGGACAATCGGGCTTATGAAGAGTCTTTCTTCATCAATATAGGAGTTGGGACTTCATGTTTCATGTGTTGGTGAAGAACATGTGTAGGAAGGAACTGCAGATGTGGTTTAAATGACAGTAAAAAATAACAAATGCTGGAGTAAATCAATGAGGAAGGGTCTGACCCGAAACGTCAACCTATCTTCTCTCCAGAGATGCTGCCTGTCCCGTTTGAGTTATGCAAGGTTGTGTGAATGTATCGTTGGGTGAGAACATGTTGTGTTATCTGCTCTTTTAGGGGGTGGATGACATTCAGCTGGAAAGCGGTGCGGGGATGTTGTTACTGGGATAAGGATGGGCTTGATATTATAGGCAGAGTCGAAAGGCCTGGGATCTTTGTCTTTTGGAACGTACGAGGATGAGGGGTGACTACTATCATGAGGGTCATAGACAATAGGACAATGGGTGCAGGAATAGGCCATTCGGCCCCCCACTTCGTGTCAGCACCGCCTATTCAATGCGATCATGGCTAGATCATACCATCAGTAACCCGTTCCTGCCTTCTCCCCCAATATTCCCTGACTCCCTATCTTTAAGAGCCCTATCTAGCGCTCTCTTGAAAAGCATCCAGGAGAACCTGCCTCCACTGCCCTCTGAGGCAGAGAATTCCACAGACGAGATAAAGTGAATGGTCACTGGTTTTGCCACCAGTCAGGGAGTTTAAAAGCAGAATGCATAAGTTCTAGGTGAGAGATTAGAAAGAGATCAGAGGGGCATATTTCTGCAACAGAGGGTTGGTGTATGTGGGACGACGACAGAGGAATGCTCTGAGGTAGATACAATGGCCATGTTTAAAGATATTTAGACAGGTACACAGATGGGGAAAGGTCATGCAGCATATGGGACAAACTCAGGCTAATGGGTCAGCAATGGATAAGTTGGGCTGTAGGGCCTGTTTCTGTGCTGTCATAACCTGGTATTGTAGAAGAACCAGATACGTTCTGAATCAGGCAGTGACATGAACAAAATTATGCCCTTTAAAATATGAATCATGATTCTATGAAAAACCTGTCACAACTTTTTTACGAGCATTTTTTTTTGTTTTTGGGGGGGGTTGGGGGAAAAGTCAAGGCTTATGAATTCTACTACTGTCCACGGCTGATTTCCTTGGACAATTCTGATTGTGAATACACAAGTCAGCTGCAGTCAATGGGAAGGAGGAAGGTTGCAGATGATGAAGTACAAAGGGACGGTTTCTCAGGTCAACTTTAATAACTTTTACACGTTCGGGTAAATCCCTTTTTCATGTCCATTACTCACTTACAGTTCAGTCACAGTATTGAGCATGGCCTTCATTCATTATTAAGGAATGATTTAAAAAGTATAAATGACAGGACATTCACTGACATTTATGCTTTCAAGAATCATGCAAAATGAAAGTTGGACTCAATTTAATCCGCAATCTTTTAAATGTCTTTGAAGGCTGTTCTACATTAAGGGAGGCACGGTGGGGCAGCGCAGAGCACCGGGTACATCCTGACTACGGGTCACTGTCCTGTACGAGTTTGTACTTCTCCCCGTGGACTGCGGTGCGAGTTTTCTAATGTGTGGGGGGGGATGGGGTGTGGGGGTGGGGGTGAGACGAGGGGAGAAATAGGTTGGAGACAGGTGGGGCCAGGGTAGTGAAGGGGCGAGGGGGAGG
>CM069133.1:394278-451778 GCA_035221665.1 Okamejei kenojei
TGTAGTTTGGGAGGTGAGTCCCCCCCCCCCTCCCCCCCCCCCCCCCCCCCCCCCCCCACAATTAATGTAGCTGTCTGCCTAATTGTTAGACATGGAGAGTGAGGGTTACGAGACGATTAAAAGTCACAAAAATTAATTTGAGATGGACCCCCACCCCCCTCAGATAGGTGTTAGATCGTCAGAACCTTTTTCCCAGAGGGGAAATATCCAACATTTGAGGGCATGGCATTTGAGGGGAAAGTTAATAGAGATGTGTGGGGCAAGTGTTTTATCCAGAGGGTGGTGGGGGCCTGGAACACACTGCCAGGGGTGGTGGTGGAGGCAGATATGATAGTGGTGTTTTAGAGGCTTTTGTATAGGCACCAGGCACGTGCAGGGAATGGAGGGATACGGATGGTGACTACCTTCTTGAATTTTTTGAAGCGGTTACTAGGGAAATTGATGAGGGTAAAGCAGTGGATGTTGTCTATATGGATTTCAGTAAGGCCTTTGACAAGGTTCCCCATGGAAGGTTGGTTAAGAAGGTTCAATCTTTGGGTGTTAATGGCGGAGTAGCAAGATGGATTCAACAGTGGCTGAATGTGGAGATGTCAGAGAGTAAATGGTGGAGGGCTGTTTGTCAGGTTTGGACGCCGGTGTGACCAGTGAGGGTGCCTCAGGGATCGGTGTTGGGTCCACTGTTGTTTGACATGTACATCAATGATATGGATGATGGGGGTGGAAAATTGGATAAGTACGTATCAAGATGATACTAAGATAGGTGGTGTTGTGGATAATGATAGTAGATTTTCAAAGTCTACAGAGAGATTGGGCATTTGGAAAAGTGGGCTGATGAAAGATGGCCAGGTGGAGTTTATGCTGTTACGTGGTGAAGTGCTACATCTTGGGCAGGACAATCAAAATAGGAAGTCATGGTAAATGGTTAGGGAATTGAGGAATGCTGTGGAAAAACCGAGGGATCTAGGAATAACGTGCATAGTCCTGGAAGGTGTGGAATCGCATGTAGATAGGGGGTAAAGGAATGCCTGGTGTGCTGGCTTTATAAATCAGAGCATTGAATTAGGAGTAGGAAAGTAATGTTTAAAATTGTACAAGGCATTGGTAAGACCCAATTCTGGAGTATGGTGTACAATTTTGTGTCGCTAAATTATGAAGGATGTCAACAAAATAGAGAGAGTAATAGAGGAGATTGACTTGAATGTTGCCAGGGTTCCAGCTAACTTTGTTACAGAGCAAGGTTGAAAAGTTAGGTCTTTTTCTTTTGGAGCGCCAGATGGTTAAGGGTGGGGACTTGTTGAGGTCTTTAATGATGAAGGGATAGACAGAGTTGACGTGGATACCTTTTTTCCTTGAGGGTAGGAAGATTTCAAACAAGAGGGCCATGCTGAGGAATTAAGGGACAGAAGTTAGGGTAACGTGAGGGGGGATCTTCTTTATCAGAGGGTGGTGGCTGTGTGGAAGAGCTTCCAGCAGAAGTGGTGGAGGCAGGATCGATTTTAACATTTAAAAAGTAAAGTGGATAGGTTATGGACGTGATGGGAATGGAGGGGTATGGTATTTGAGTGCAGGTAGATGGGACTAGGGAAAACAAATGGGTCGCACGGACTGGGGAAGGGCCGAGAGGAGAGGGCCTGTTTCCATTGCTGTCATTGTTATATGGATCACGGCGCAGGGGAGATCAGTTTTAACGGCAGCATGTTGGGTACAGGACATTGTGATCCGAAGGGCCCGATGCCAGCTAAGATTGTTCCGTCAACGGAAGGCTCATGGCTCTGACAGCTGGAGGACAAAGAAGGGAAGAGGTTTACCTTTTTTTTGCCTTCCAACACATTGAGGAATGTGGAGGAGTCACTGTGGTGGATGTTTATGTTTAAAAAATGTATTTTGTGTGTTCTGTGGGTTTTTATTGGTATGACTGTACGGCAAATCAAATTCCTCGTATGTTGCAAAACATACTTGGCAAAGTAAGTATGATTTTGATTGTGTTCCCGTACTGTACTGTCCCGAGTTCCAAAGAACCCTGCGGCCCAGAGCAAGGTGAGGGGGTGGATGGTGAAGGGGAAGGTTGGTGCGAGTGGATGGGCTGGGAAATAGTTTCCCGCAAACTCAGAAACGCTACAGGAAGCCAGTGGCAATGACCTCGGCACATGGTAGCGGAGTTGTGGCTGCAGGAGGTGAGCGATCTTGTGTTTATTGTGCTTGCAGGCCTAGGTGTAGGTGGAGTGGGCTGCTGGAGGCCCAGCAGCAGCCTGGGGCTCAGTTACACCAGGCCTCACTGGAGGCCCAGCAGCAGCCTGGGGCTCAGTTACACCAGGCCTCACTGGAGGCCCAGCAGCAGCCTGGGGCTCAGTTAGTTACAACAGGCCTATGGAGCCAGCAGCAGCCTGGGGCTCAGTTACACCAGGCCTCACTGGAGGCCCAGCAGCAGCCTGGGGCTCCATTAGACCGGGTGTGTGGACCAGATGTGGCCTGCAGCGGCATAGAGAGGTAGAGCAATGGTGGAGATACCGAGAACATCACCACGCCAGTCCCGGCCCACCCTGCAACTCCCACCCATTGCCGTCACCACGACAACAGGCCTTAAAAGCCAAGTTTAGACTCTGTGCTTGCAAGGTACAAAATGGGGCTGGAAATGTAGCGATTCTTTGTATACCGCCTCGGGAGAAATCTACTATTCACGCTACAGTTACTGCTCTTTAATTTGTGTGAGATTGTTGCACCCCAAACCCACAACCAACCCCAACCCCACCTCCCCCCCCCCCCCTCCCCCCCCCCCTTACTTGTAGAGTGTAATTTCATTTATCATTGTCACGTGTGTGTGCCGAGGTGCCGTGAAAAGCTTTTGTTTGAGTTGTCAATAGTCAAAGAAAAGACTAAACATGATAACAAGCCAGCTGAGCACAGCGCACACATACAGGGTGATGTTGCTCTTTTGCTGTGCAAGATTGAAGTCCCAAAAAGCGCGATTAAACGAATTTTGGTCCCCCCTCCACCCCTCCCCCTAACCTCCCCATCCCCCCCTTCTCCCAGACCACCCGACCAATCCCTACCCCGACCCCCTTCCTCCCCGCCCTCCACCTCCCCCACCCTCCGCACCCTCCCTCCCCCCACCCCTCCCCCACCCAAGTCTCCCATCCACCCCTACCCCCATAACGGCCCCTCCCCCCCCCTCCCCCACCCCCTCCCCAACCCCTCCCCCACCCCCCTCCACCACCCCTCCACCTCCCCCACCCCTAAGACCCCACCCCTTCCCTCACCTCCATCCTCCTCCTCCCTCCACCATCACTCCCCACGCCGCCTTCCCCCACCCACTCCCTCCCACCACTCCCCCACCCACTCCCCTAGCCCGCTCTCCCCCACCCACTCCCCCTCCCCCACCTCTCCCCCCTCCCCCACCCTGGTTGGAGGGGGGGGGTAGTGTGGGGGGGAGGGTGGTGGGGGGGATTGGAGGGGTAGGTGTTGGGGGGTGTCAGGGGTGGTGGGGGTTTGGTGGGGGGAGGGGGTGGGGGGGGAGGTGTGTGGGGGGGGGTGGAGCTGGTTAGGTTGGTGTGTATGGGAGGGGTGGGGGTGGTGGAGGGGTAGGTGGGGGGAAGGGGTGGTCGGCGGGTGAGGGGTGGGGGGGGAGGGTGGTGGGGTGGTTGCGTGGAGGGGCGGTAAGTGGGGGGGGAGAGGTGGTGGGGGGCGGGGAGGGGTTGGGAGGGGTAGTGTGGGGCGTAGTGGGGGGGGGGGGGCGCGGTGGGGGGGGGTGGAGGTGGGGTGGGGGGCGTGGGAAGGGGTGGTGGGTGGGGTGGGAGGGGTGGTGGGGGGGGGGAGCGGTAGTGGGGGGGGAGGGGTAGTTTGGGTGGGAGGGGTGGGTGGGGGGGGGGGTGGGGGGGAGTGGGGGGGGAGGGGTGGTTGGGGGGGGGTGGAGGGGTAGTGTGGGGGGGGGGGGTGGTGGGGGGGTTGGAGGGTGGGGGGGAGGTAGGGCTTGAGTGATGTGGGGGGGGGGGTGGGGTGGTGGGGGGGGTTGGTGGAGGGGTAGTGTGGGGGGAGGAGGTGGGGGGGGGCTTGGAGGGGTATGTGGGGGGATGGTAGGGGTGGGGTTAGTGTGGGGGGGAGGGGGGTGGGGGGGGGTGGGGGGGGTGGAGGGTAGTGTCGGGGGGGAGGGTAGTGTGTGTGTGGGGGGAGAGTGTGGTGGGTGGGTGTGAGAGGATTAGTGTGGGGGGGTGGAGGGGTGGTGGGGGGGTGGAGGGGGTGTTATTAGTTTTATATTAGTTTTAGTGTGTGGGGTGGGAGGGTTAGTGTGGGGGGGATGGGTGGGGGGGGGGGAGGGGGTAGTGTGGGGGGGGGAGAGGTGGTGGGTGGGGTGGAGGGGTAGTGTGGGGGGGCAGTGGTGGATGGGGTAAGGGAAGTGGGCGGGGGGAGGGGTTTAAGTGGAAGGGGGGAGGAGGGGTAGTTGTGGGCTGGGATGAGTAGTGTGGGGGGGAGGGGTGGTGGGGGCGAAAGGTGGTAGTGGGGGGGGGGAGGTGGGGGGGAGTGGGTTGTGTAGGGGGGGTAGGGGTGCGGTGGAGGGGGGGAGGGGTAGGTAGTGTGGGGGGGTGATGGGGTGGTGGGGGTTTAGAGGGGGGGCATAGTGAGACCGAGAATGGGTAGTGTTCTTAACCCGCTGACTGGTTCTTGCAACAAAACTAATGCTTTTTACTGTTACCTGCATTGTCACTTTACCAATGACAATAAACTAAACTCAAACTTGATGGACACAAAAAGCTGGAGTGAGTCAGCGGGACAGTCAGTATATTTGGAGAGAAGGAATAGGTGACGTTTCGGGTCAAGATCCTTCTTCAGACTAGTCAGGGGAGAGGGATACAGGCAGTGATGTGGAGAGATATAGAACAAGTGAATGAATGTATTGCTAAGTAATGATGATAAAAGTTAACAGGCCATTGTTAGCTGTCTGTAGGGTGAAGACAAGAAGCTAGTGTGACTTGGGAGGGGAAGGAATAGAGAGAGAGGGAATGCCGTGGTTACTTGAAGTTAGGGAAGTCAATGTTCATACCGCTGGGGTGTAAGCTGCCCAAGCAAAATATGAGATGCTGTTCCTCCAATTTGTGTTTAGCTTCACTCTGACAATCGAGGAGGCCCAGGGCAGGAAGGTCTGTGTCGGAAGGGGAATGAAAGTGTTTAGCAACCGGGAGATGAGGTAGGTCTCGGCGGACTGAGCGGATGTGTTTGGTGAAACGATTGTCCAGTCGGTGAGAACAAACGTAGATGCTGATTGTTTCGCTGGACACCTTTGTTCAATTCGCCAGGACCTACCTGATCTGTTCATTCCAGGAAGAATTTCAACATCAAACGTCACATGTAGGACAGCCCCAGAGCCCACTGTGATGGCCAGATCCTCATTCACCCTCGCCCTGACATTATGTGGGGCAGGGATTAGTGTGAGTGTCTCCTCTCTCTGCAGCTGGCAGATAAGAGAAGCCACAAAGCCCAGCACATTGTTCCAGTCACAAAGTACAATTAATCTTTATCGTCTTTCATTATGTATTTTGCTTCAGATTGCAAGGTAAAAGTCGATATGCTTGCTTACAGATTTACAGCTTGTTAGATTGGGAGATTTATAAACGATGAAAGCTGAACAATCACACAGCTGTTTAATCTTACACCAATTTGCACAATTTATATTAATTGCTTCTGTGGAATAATAATTGTTCTTCTTAGTGCTACACTGAGATTTGAAAGATTTCTGCCTTGATAATATAATGTAGTCATATTTATAGGATCACACAGAATGAAAACAGGCCCCTCAGCCCAATCTGTCATGCCTCATCTAAGCCAGTCCCATCTGCCTGCATTTGGCACATATCCTTCTGAACCTTCTTATCTACAGGATGGGTCAGGTAACAGCTGACTGAATTTCCCAAAGTCAGTGTTAATAAAGGTGCATGCAAACTGTGGGAGACATTACTCAAGTCAGTCGGGGGTTGAGGGGTGACCTGATAGAAGTATATAAAATAATGAGGCATAGATAGGGTAGACAGTCAGAACCTTTCCCAGGGTGGAAATATCATAGATTCAATGATTCAATGAAACTTTATTGTCACATCTACCTAAGTGCAGTGAAAGCTTTGTTTTTGCATACAATCGGGTTAAATCATACAGTAGGCCTCACCTGGACACTACACAAATGTTGTCATGTTTCTGGTGCCCACATAGACAGACTAGAGGCCATAGTTTACGGTGAGAAGGGCAAAGTGAAAGGGAGATGTGCGGGGCACGTGTTTTACACAGAGGGTAGAGGGGACCTGGAACACGCTGCCGGGGGTGGTGGTGGAGGCAGATATGACAGTGGTGGTTACGAGGCTTTTGGATAGGCACATGGATATATAGGGAATGGCGGGTATGGATCACGTGCAGGCAGATACAATCAGTTTAACGGCATCATGTTCAGCAGAGACATTGGCGGGCAATGGACTGCTCTATGTTCTACATTCTACGTTCTAGGTAATGTTATTGAAGATGGGGCCTGATGCGAACGCCAGTGATCCATGTTGCTCATGTGACTTGTAGACATATGGACCAATGGACAAGAGGGCGTGTATACAAAAACAGCGCTGTAATGCTGAGGCTTTACAAGGCACTGGTCAGGCCGCATTTGGAATACTGTGAGCAATTCTGGGCCCCATATCTGAGGAAGGATGTGCCGGCTCTGGAGCGGGTCCAGAGGAGGTTTACGAGAATGATCCCAGGAATGAGTGGGTTAACATGTGATGCAAGTTTGTCGGCACTGGGCCTGTACTCGCTGGAGTTGACAAAAATGAGGGCGAACCTCATTGAAACTTACAGAATAGTGAAAGGCCTGGATAGAGTGGATGTGGAGAGGATGTTTCCACTAGTGGGAGAGTCCAGGACTAGAGGTCATGAACTCAGAATTAAAGGACTTCCCTTCAGGAAGGAGATGAGGAGGAATTTCTTCATGTCAGAGGGTGGTGCATCTGTAGAACTCGTTGCCACGCAAAGCTGTGGCAAATATCAATGGATATTTTTAAGGCAGAAATAGATAGATTCTTGATTAGTACGGGAGTCAGGGGTTATCGGGAGGAAGGAGAATGTGGTTAGGAGGGAGAGATAGATCAGCCTTGATGGGCCAAATGGCCTAATTCTGCTGCTATTACATATGATCTTATGACCTTATGACTTGAAACATCATCATCCATACCCTCCACAGATACTGCCTGACCCATTGAGTTCCTCCAGCACTTTGTATCTTGTCTCTATATTTATTACTAGTTTGGTGAGATGTATAATAGATGTGTCTGTGCCATGGGCTATAATTAGGACAAGAGTACACAGAATTTTTATGAGGATTATCCACACTAGCAATAGAATCTTGGTCTGATATCAATCCTACATAAATTGGTTCCTATTTAAATACCTTTGGAGAACATGATTAATCCAACACAGGAGCCAAACATAATACCTGAGTGTGTGGGAAGAAACTGCAAATGTTGGTTTAAATTCATCAGCGCATGTCATAGGAGCAGAATTAAGCCATTCGGCCCATCGAGGCTATTCTGCCATCTCCCTCCTAACCCCATTCTCTTACCTTCGCCCCAAAAACCCTGACACCCGTACGAATGAAGAATCTGTCAATCTATGCCTGAAGAATGAGGCCGCAACAGCCTTCCGCGGCAATTAATTCCACTGATTCACCACTCTATGGTTAAAGAAACTCCTCCTCATCCCCTTACTAAAGGGAGCTCTTAAAGATAGCGGAGTTAAGGGATATGGAGAGAAGGCAGGAGCAGGGTACTGATTGGGGATGATCAGCCATGATCACATTGAATGGCAGTGCTGGCTCAAAGGGCCGAATGGTCTACTCCTCCACCCATTGTCTATTGTCTATTGTCTAAAGGTACATCCTTTAAACTGAAGATAGACACAAAAGTGCTGGAGTAACTCAGTGGGTCAGGCAGCATCTGTGGAGAAAAGGTTTCTCCAGAAACGTCACCTATCCATGTTCTCCAGAGGTACTGCATGACCCACTGAGTTACTCCAGCACTGTGCCTATAATACCTGAGTGTCTGGACTTACACCGACTGTTCAGCTGAAATGGTCTGATAAATGGTCAAGGCATGAGTGAATCTTCAGCCAGCTTCAATCCAGCCGGGAGCTGCCAGGTGGACCGTGAGAACATAGTTAGTGCTGACCATAAATCGTTGATTAACCACTAGCAACATTCCATGCATGGTCAGTGCAATCATCGTCACGTCATGCCAGGACTTATGGATTTAATGTTAAAATGAAAGGCTGAATACTTTGCACTATTCTGGTTCCCGAGCATTGCTTTCAATTAATTTATTAGAGTCATAGAGTGATACAGTGCGGGAACAGGCCCTTCAGCTCAACTTGACCACACCGACCAACATGTCCCAGCTACACTCGTCCCACCTGCCTGCGTTTGGTCCATATCCCTCTAAACCTGTCCTATCCATGTACCTGTCTAACTGTTTCTTAAATGTTGGGATAGTCCCAGCCTCAAGTACCTCCTCCAGCTGCTCGTTCCATACACTCGCCACCCTTTGTGCGAAAACGTTAACCCTCAGATTCCTATTAAATGTTTTCCCCTTCACCGTAAACCTATGCCCGCCCGTCCTCCATTCACCTACTCTGGACAGGAGAATCTGAAGCAGGGTCTGGACCCAAAATGTCAACCGTACCCTCCCACCAGAGATGTTGCCTGTCCCACTGAGTTATTCCAGCATTTTGTATCTGTCAAGAGACTCTGTTCGTCTACCCATTGTGTTCCTCTCATGACTGTACACTTCCTCTCATGATTTTATTATCATTTATCTCTGTGTTATTTATCTGCCTGTTTATGGTGTGTTAAGCTGCTGCAAGCAAGCATTTTATTGCTCCAATTACCGGTCCTGACAATTAGACACCCTTCACTCTCGTCTTGATAAATTTCAATTATAGATTAAAACTGCTCTGTTTAAAAAGCATTAACTTTGTGACTGCAGTTTTAAATCCTAAGCATGAACACTTCTGGAAGTTTTAAAAAAGATGAGTGCAAGGGAAATTCCTCGTATACTTGGCTAATAAAGTGAGATTGAGATTGTGATTGTGTAATAGAGGAAGCTTTGCTTCCCTTGCCCTTCAGACCCAGGTGCTGGAATGGTGTCGAAACTCGGGGACACTCAGGTTCCCTGCCCGTCCTGCTCAGTGGAACAGCCACAGTCTTCATTCGGTCATTGGTTGTACCAGCAGGCCATTCAGCCCATCAAGGCTAGTCTGCCATTCAATCATGGCTGATCTATCGTTCCCTCTCAACCCCATTCTCCTGCCTTCTCCCCATAACCCCTGACACCCGCACTAATCAACAATCTAGCAAGCTCCGCCTTACAAATGCCCATTGACGCCTCCACGGCCTTCTGTGGCAATGAGTTCCACAGTCAGTGTGGTTTAGTTCAGAAATACCGCACGGAAACAGGCCCTTCATCCCACTGAGTCCCGACCGACCAGTGACCATCCCGCACACTAGCACTATCCCACACACGTGGGACAATTACAATTAGTCTACAAACCTGCATGTCTTTGGAATGTGGCCAATCGATCCAGATCCTGCTGCAATCGTTCACAACCATCTTCACTATCTGCAAAACCACTCACTTTTGTATCATCAGCAAACTTGCTAATCTTGCCCTGTTCTGTGATGTTTCACAGAGTGCTGGAGAAACTCAGTGGGTCAGGCTGAGTATAGAACGTGGGTGGTCATACTGCAGTTGTATAAGAAGTTGGTGAGGCCGCAGTTAGAATATTATGTTCAGTTCTGGGCATCATGTTATAGGAAAGATGTAATCAAACTGGAAAGGGTACAGAGAAGATTTACGAGGATGTTGCCAGGACTAGAGGGTGTGAGCTACAGGGAGAGGCTGAGTAGGCTGGGACTCTATTCCTTGGTGCACAGGAAGATGAGGGGTGATCTTATAGAAGTGTATAAAATCATGATTTGAATAGATCAGGTAGATGCACAAAGTCTCTTGCCCAGAGTAGGGGAATCGAGGACCAGAGGACATAGGTTCAAGGTGAAAGGGAAAAGATTGAATAGGAATCTGAGGGGTAACTTTTTCACACAAAGGGTGGTCAGTGCATGGAACAAGCTGCCAGAGGAGGTAGTTGAGGCAGGGACTATCAGAACGTTTAAGAAACAGACAGGTACATGGATAGGACAGGTTTGGAGGGATATGGATCAAATGCAGGCAGGTGGGACTAGTGTAGATG
Source organism: Okamejei kenojei (assembly GCA_035221665.1). NCBI lineage: Eukaryota > Metazoa > Chordata > Chondrichthyes > Rajiformes > Rajidae > Okamejei > Okamejei kenojei. The sequence goes on from CM069133.1 coordinate 404,542, forward strand.
GGACATGTTGGGCCAAAGGGCCTGTTTCCACACTGTATCACTCTATGACTCTATCTTTCCCTCGCAAACCCATTCTCCTGCCGTCTCCCCATTAACTCTGACACCCGTATCAATCAATAACCTATCAATCTCCTCCTGAAAAATGTCCAATGACAACCTCCACAGCTGTCTGTGGCAATTAATTCATCAGTTCACCAACCTCTGACCTAAGGAATTCCTGCTCATCTCCTTCCTAAAGGAATGTCTTTTAATTCTAAGGCTGCGGCCACTGGTCCTAGACTCTCCCACTAGTGGAAACATCCTCTCCACATCCACTCCATCCAGGCTTTTACCAGGCTGGGACAGACGGCAACAGCTTCACACACTGTCCGAAGGCTGGGGACAAAGGCTCCTGTCCTGTCCTGCATCACCCATGGCAGCAGAGACATTATAGGAGAGGGCAAGCACCATCACAAAGTTGCTCACAATGGTTTGGGTAACATTCAGGAATGTCTACACATGTCATAACATGAATATTACTGAAGAAGGGTCTTGACCCGAAATATCATCTATTCCTTTTCTCCACAGATGCTGCCTGACCCGCTGAGTTACTCCAGCACTCTGTGAAACGTCATCTTTCCATGTTCTCCACAGATGCTGCCTGAGCCGCTGAGTTACTCCAGCACTCTGTGTCTATTTTCCCTTCACCCATCCCCCCAAGCCCATCTCCCCCCTCCTTTCCTATGTTCCTTTCCACCCATAAACCTCTCTCTGCCTTTACATTTCACTCTACTTATCTACATGCATTTTTCCTCAACTTTAAAAAGTTGCAGTGTGGAAACAGGCCCTTCAGCCCAACGTGCCCACACCGACCAACATGTCCCAGCTACACTAGTCCCACTCATACGCGTTTGACCCATGTCCCTCTAAACCTGTCCTATCCATGTACCTGTCCAAATGTCTCTTCAATATTAGGATAGTCCCTGCCTTAACTACCTCTGGCAGCTCGTTCCATACACCACCACCCTTTGTGTGAAAAGCTACTCCTCAGATTCCTGTTTAATCTTTTCCCCTTCACCTTAAACCTGTGTCCTCTGGTTCTTGATTCCCCTACTCTGGGTGAAAGACTCTGTTTGTTCAAATGTATTAATTTTATTGATCAGATACAATTGGATATATTTCACCCAGACTTCATCAGCATTCAGCAGTGTTCATTGATCAAATTGATTGATAATTGGATGTAATAGGTTTTATCAACATTGATCATGTGATGTATCTGTACGGTGGGAGAAATGTATCCACAGTAACAAATACATGAGAACGGACCTCGAGCTGGAAAGGGCGCAGAGAAGATTTAGGAGGATGTTGCCCGGACTCAAGGGTGTGAGCTACAGGGCTGCGTAGTAGGCCCTATAGTTGAGTAGGCTGGGACTCCATGGAGCGTGCATGGATTTTATAAAGGTGTATAAAATCAAGAGGGGAATAGATTGGGTAGATGCACAGAGTCTCTTGCCCAGAGTAGGGGAATCGAGGACCAGTGGACATAGGTTTAAAATGAGGGGGGAAAGATCTAATAGGAACCTGAGGGGCAACGTTTTCACACAGAGGGCGGTGGGTGTATGGAACAAGCTGCCGGAGGAGGTGATTGAGGCTGGTACTATAACAATATTTTAAATACATTTGGACAGGTACATTGAAAGCAATCATTTAGAAGGAAATGGGCCAAACGCAGGCAGGTGGGACTAGTGTAGATGGGGCATGTCGGTCGGCATGGGCAAGTTGGGGCAAAAGGCCTGTCCGTGCTGTATTAGACCAACGTACCTGCCTGCACGTGACCCGTATCCCTCCATTCCCTGCATATCCATGTGCCTATCCAAAAGCCTCTTAAACACCACCATCATATCTGCCTCCACCCCCACCCCTGGCAGCACGTTCCAGGCACCCACCACCCATGTAAAACACTTGCCCCCCACATCACCTTTACACTTTGCCCCTCTCACCTCTAGTAATTGATTTTTCCATCCTGGGAAAATGGTTCTGACCGTCCACCCTATCTGAGGAAGACAAAAATGCTGGAGAAACTCAACGGGGGATGCAGCATCTATGGAACAAAGTCTACCCTATCTGTGTCTCCTGTAATTTATCACCTATCAGGTCTCCCCACAACCTCTGGCGTTCCAGAGAAAATAATCCATGTCTGTCCAACCTGTCCCTGTAGCTAACGTCCTCTAATCTGGGCGTCTTTCTGGTAAACTCACCAAAGCTTCCAGAACTGAGACCAGAACCACGCAATACTCCACATGTGGCCTGACCAAGGTCCCAGAAACGTTGGAATATGATCTTACATCCTGTTCTGCCAGGTATTAATGTCACTGCAGACTTGACTGGCTTCAGTTCCTCTCTTCATAAACCTCTCCTAATCCAGACCGATATCTGTCTGGACCTTAAGTAAGTTTACTTTAGTCTAGTTTAGTTTGGATACAATGTGGCCACAGGCCCTTCGGCCCATCAAGTCTGTGTCAACCGATGATCACCCGTACACTAATTCTATCCCAGGTTCACATCCTACACATTAGGGGCAACTTGAAGAAGCCAATTCACCTACAATCCCATTGATTTTTGGGATGTGGGAAGAAACTGGAAAACTTGGAGGAAATCCCCATGGGCATGGGGAGAACGTGCAAACTCCGCGCAGACAGCACATAGTCAGGATGAAACCTGGGTCTCTGGCGCTGTGAGGCAGCAACTCTACCGGGGTGTCACTTATTGAGATACAAGATCATGAGGGGAGGGGCAAGAATAAAGTGAACACTCACAGTCTTTTTGCCAGGGTAGAGGATTCTAAAACTAGAGGGCACAGACGTCAGGTGAGAGGAGAGAGATTTATGAGGGACCTCCGGGGCAACTTGTTCTCTCAGAGGGTAGTCCGTATCTGGAACGAGCTGCCAGGGGAAGCTATAGAAGCGGGAATACTACGGCTTTTAAATACATTTGGACAGATACATGGTCAGGAAGGGTTCAGAGGGACATGGGACAAACGCTGGCAAATGCGACTAGCCCAGTGTGACTACTTGATGGGCTGAAGGGCCTGTTTCCATGCTGCTATGGATTATTGAGAATCCATTCATCTCTTGTTGGCCATTGCTGTATTTCTGGAGATTCAGTAAATGCCAGGAATTGGTGCGTTGTCATCAGATTTACAGCAATGCAGAGAGGGGGAAAGGCTGGTGGGCCGACACAAGGCAGGTGAAGGAGAGGGATCACAAACACTCTCAACGGCACGGTGGGGCAGCGGGTGGAGCTGCTGCCTCACTGCGCCAGAGACCCGGGTTCCATCCTGACCACGGGTGCTGTCTGTACGGAGTGTGTATGTTCTCCTCGTGACCGCGTGGGTTTCTCCGGGCGCTCCGGTTTCCTCCCACACTCTAAAGACGCCCAGGTGTGCAGGATAATTGGCTCCTGTAAATTGTAAATTGTCCCTTGTGTTCGTGTGCGGGGATCGCTGGTCGGTGCGGACTGGGTGGGCCCCAGGTCCTGCGCTGTATCTCTAAACTCAATTAAAGCTAGACATGGGGTGTGAGAGGAGAGGGTGGTTTGCTGGTGCAGCTGGAGTCTGCCTGAGCAGAATTACAAACGGCCAAACGTTACTCATTAGCGCTGCCTTTATGCGGGGTTCTCACAGCTATTTGGCTCCCGCTGCATTTGATAAAAAACACACTCAAATGCACTTAGTATTTCATAAATCAGAAAGCAATCAACATTTTACCAGACCTGCCCAACATTACTTTGGGAGTTAATTAGAAAAGCAATTATCGTGACAAAAGGAAGTAATTCCTATTTATAGATTAGCAATTTTCAGCATCGCAATAAGGTGCACCGGAGGGAAATAAGGGAACATTCCTTTGTGCAGAATATTTAGAACATGCTCGACATTACATGGGAGGTGCTAAAGCCAGCAGTTTGAATACTCTCAAAGAGGGAATTATCCAAGCATTGGGGGAATGGAGAGGAAGATGGGATCGTGAGCCTTCTTCAAACTGATGGAGCAATGTTACTTCCAGGTAGCATGCCCTCTGACCCCATCCCCCATCCCCTGCCCCCATCCCCATCCCCCATCCCCATTCTCTATCCCCTGCCCCCATCCCCATTCTCTATCCCCTGCCCCCACCCCACATCCCCATCCCCAGCCCCCATCCCCCATCCCCCATCCCCATCCCAGCCCCCATCCCCTGCACCATCCCCCATCCCCATTCTCTATCCCCAGCCCCCATCCCCCATCCCCAGCACCATCCCCCATCCCCATCCCCATCCCCAGCCCCCGTCCCCATCCCCCATATCCCTGCCCCCATCCCCCTTCCCCTGCCCCATCTCCCATCCCCCATTCCCTGCCCCCATCCCCTTCCCCTGCCCCATCTTCCCATCCCCCATTCCCTGCCCCCATCCCCTTTCCCCTGCCCCATCTCCCATCCCCCATCCCCTGCCCCATCCCCCATCCCCTGCCCCCACCCCACATTCCTGCCCCCCATCCCCTGCCCCATCCCACCCCCCTCATTCTCTGCCCCCATCCCACATTCCCTGCCCCCATCCCCTGCCCCATCCCACATTCCCTGCCCCATCCCCATCCCCTGCCCCATTCGCCATCCCCCATCCCCCATCCCTACCCCTAAAGGAACACCATTACCCACTCTCCAGCCCTCCGGGGCCTTGCCTGTGGGTAGCGAAGAGTCGCGTTGATGCTTTGGCACCGACTGTGCAAGAGCGGGCTGCTCTTGACAAGGAGGCGCAGGTCTCTTTCTTACAGTTTGACTTTCTTCCCAACCCATTGTTCAAGCGCTTTTGATTGCAACATGCGCCTTCATTTAGTTCAACAAAGAAACTGACAAGTTGCTAAAGAAACTAACAAGTTGCTAGAGAAGATGCAAAGATCCTCTCTTGCCTCCATCAATAACCTGGGACCCTGGGGATTCATCCACCTCAATGTTCTTCACGATTCCCAACACCATCTTCATCTCAAAATGCCCAGGCATGTCTGTGCTTACATTCCTCAACAGTATCTTCACTCACGGTGTGGGTGGGATATCAAACACCTCAAGCCAACAGTGAGGATGAAGATAGACACAAAATGCTGGAGTAACTCAGTGCGACAGGCAGCATTTCTGTAGAGAAGGAATGGGCGACGTTTCTGGTTGAGACCCTTCTTCTCTTGACTCGAAACGTCACCCATCCTTCTCCAGAGATGCTGCCTGTCCCGCTGAGTTACTCCAGCAGTCTGTGAGACGAGGAAACACTTTTTCTCACAGAGAGTTGTGAATCTGTGGAATTCTCTGCCTCAGAGGGCGGTGGAGGCCGGTTCTCTGGACGCTTTCAAGAGAGAGCTAGATAGGGCTCTTAAAGATAGCGGAGTCAGGGGATATGGGCAGAAGGCAGGAACGGGGTACTGATTGGGGATGATCAGTTATGATCACATTGAATGGCGATGCTGGCTCGAAGGGCCGAATGGCCTCCTCCTGCACCTGTGGTCTATTGTCTGTTCTCACCTATCCATGTTCTCCAGAGATGCTGCCTGACCCGCTGAGTTACTCCAGCACTCTGTGAAACGTCACCTATCCATGTTCTCCAGAGATGCTGCCTGACCCGCTGAGTTACTCCAGCACTCTGTGTCTATCTTTGGTTTAAACCAGTAGTTCCTCCTGCACACCTCAGAGAAGGAGAACAGGACACAGTATAAGCAGCAGGGATGACGGGTCAGTGCATGTGTTGGTCAGTGTGACGGGTCAGTGTGTGTGTTGGGGTCAGTGTGGCGGGTCAGTGTGTGTGTTGGGGTCAGTGTGTGTGTGTGGGGGTCAGTGTGTGTGTTGGGGTCAGTGTGATGGGTCAGTGTGTGTGTTGGGGTCAGTGTGGCGGGTCAGTGTGTGTGTTGGGGTCAGTGTGTGTGTTGGGGTCAGTGTGACGGGTCAGTGTGTGTGTTGGGGTCAGTGTGATGGGTCAGTGTGGCGGGTGAGTGTGGGTCAGTGTGAGTGTTGGGGTCAGTGTCACGTGGGGGTCAGTGTGACGGGTCAGTGTGTGTGTTGGGGTCAGTGTGTGTGTTGGGTCAGTGTGTGTGTGGGGTCAGTGTGTTGTGTTGGGTCAGTGTGGTTGGGGTCAGTGTGTGTGTTGGGTCAGTGTGTGTGTTGGGGGGTCAGTGTGACGGTGTGTGGGGGTCAGTGTGGTTGGGGTCAGTGTGTGTGTTGGGGTCAGTGCGTGTGTTGGGGTCAGTGTGTGTTGGGGTCAGTGTGTGGGTCAGTGCAGTGTGTGTTTTGGGGTCAGTGTGTGTGTGTGTTTGGGGTCAGTGTGTGTGTTGGGGTCAGTGTGAGTGCAGTGTGTATGGGGTCAGTGTGTGGTGTGTTGGGGTCAGTAAGGTGTGTGGGGTCAGTGTTGTGTGGGTCAGTGTGTGTGTTGGGGTCAGTGTGTGGGCAGTGTGTGTGTTGGGGTCAGTGTGTGTTGGGTCAGTGTGTGTGTTGGGGTCAGTGTGTGTGTTGGGGTCAGTGTGATCAGTGTGGCAGTGTGTGTGTTGGGTCAGTGTGTGTGTGTGTGTCAGTGTTGTGTGTGGGGTCAGTGTGGGTCAGTGTGTGTGTTGGGGTCAGTCAGTGGTGTGGGGGTCAGTGGTGTGGTTTGGGGTCAGTGTGCGTGTGTGTGTTGGGGTCAGTGCGTGTGGTCAGTGTGTGTGTTGGGTCACAGTGTGTGTGTGGGGTCAGTGTGTAGTGTGGGGGTCAGTGTGTGTGTTGGGGTCAGTGCGTGTGTTGGGGTCAGTGTGGTGGGTCAGTGTGTGTGTTGGGGTCAGTGTGTGTGTTGGGGTCAGTGTGTGTGTTGGGGTCAGTGTGCGGGTCAGTGTGTGTGTTGGGGTCAGTGTGGACAGGTCAGTGTGTGTGTTGGGGTCAGTGTGGTCAGTGTGTCAGTGCGTGTGTTGGGGTCAGTGTGGGTCAGTGTGTGTGTTGGGGTCAGTGCAGTGTGTTGGGGTCAGTGGTGTGAGGTGGGGTCAGTGTGGTGTTGGGGTCAGTGTGTGTGGTCAGTGTGTGTGTTGGGTCAAGTGTGTTGGGGTCAGTGTGTGTTTTGGGGTCAGGTCAGTGTGTGTGTTGGGGTCAGTGCGTGTGTTGGGGTCAGTGTGGCGGTGTGTTGGGGCAGTGTTGGTGGTCAGTGTGTGTGTTGGGGGTCAGTGTGTGTGTCAGTTGTGTGTGGGGTCAGTGTGATGGGTCGTGTGTTGGGGGTCAGTGTGTGTGGGTCAGGGTGTGTGATCAGGGGTGTGTTGGGGTCAGTGTGTGTGTATGGGGGTCAGTGTGATGGTGTTGGGGTCGGTCAGTGCGTGTGTCTGGTCAGTGTGTGTGTGTGTGTGGTTGGGGTCAGTGTGTGGGGGTCAGTAGTATGTGTGGTCAGTGTGTGTTGGGAGGGTCAGTGGGGTCAGTGCGTGAGTGTGTTGGGTCAGTGTGTGTTTGTTGGGTCAGTGTGATGGGGTCAGTGTGTGTGTTGTGACAGTGTTTGGGTCAGTGTGTTGGGGTCAGTGTGGCAGGTCAGTGCGTGTGTTGGGGTCAGTGTGTGTGTTGGGGTCAGTGTGTGTGTTGGGGTCAGTGTGATGGGTCAGTGCGTGTGTTGGGGTCAGTGTGTGTGTTGGGGTCAGTGCGTGTGTTGGGGTCAGTATGGTGGGGTCAGTGTGTGTGTTGGGGTCAGTGCAGTGTGTTGGTCAGTGTGTGTGTTGGGGTCAGTGCGTGTGTTGGGGTCAGTGTGGCGGGTCAGTGCGTGTGTTGGGGTCAGTGTGACGGGTCAGTGTGTGTGTTGGGGTCAGTGTGTGTGTTGGGGTCAGTGTGTTTGGGGTCAGTGTGTGTGTGGGGTGTTGGGGTCAGTGTGAATGGGTCAGTGTGTGTGTTGGGGTCAGTGCGTGTGTTGGGGTCAGTGTGGTTTGGGTCAGTGTGTCAGTGCGTGTTGGGGTTTGGGGTCAGTGTGTGTGTTGGGGTCAGTGTGTGTGTTGGGGTCAGTGTGTGTGTTGGGGTCAGTGTGGCGGGGTCACGGGTCAGTGCTTGTGTTGGGTCAGTGTGACGGGTCAGTGTGTGTGTTGGGGTCAGTGTGGTGGGTCAGTGTGTGTGTTGGGGTCAGTGTGACGGGTCAGTGTGTGTGTTGGGGTCAGTGTGGCGGGTCAGTGTGTGTGTTGGGATCAGAGTGATGGGTCAGTGTGTGTGTTGGGGTCAGTGTGTGGGTGTTGGGTTGGGGTCAGTGTGTGGGGTCAGTGTGTGTGTTGGGATGTGTGTGTTTGGGTCAGTGTAGTGATGTGGTCAGTGTGGTGTGTTGGGGTCAGTGTGTGTGTTGGGGTCAGTGTGTGTGTTGGGGTCATTGTATGGTGTCAGTGTGTGTGTTCGGGTCAGTGTGGCGGGGTCAGTGTGTGTGTTGGGGTCAGTGTGTGTTGGGGTCATTGGGGTCAGTGTGTGTGTGGGGTCAGTGGCGTGATGTTGGTCAGTGTGTGTGTGCGTTTGGGGTCAGTGTGTGCAGTCAGTGTGTGTGTTGGGGTCAGTGTGTGTGTTGGGGTCAGTGTGACTGGTCAGTGCGTGTGTTGGGGTCAGTGTGACGGGTCAGTGCGTGTGTTGGGGTCAGTGTGGCAGGTCAGTGTGTGTGTTGGGGTCAGTGTGTGTGTTGGGGTCAGTGTGTGTGTTGGGGTCAATTTGATGGGTCAGTGCGTGTGTTGGGGGTCAGTGCGTGCGTTGGGTCAGTGTGTGTGTTGGGGTCAGTGTGCGTTGGGCACGAGTTCAGTGTGTGTGTTGGGGTCAGTGTGTGTGTTGGGGTCAGTGTGGCAGGTCAGTGTGTGTGTTGGGGCAGTGTGTGTGTTGGGGCAGTGTGTGTGTTGGGGTCAGTGTGTGTGTTGGGTCAGTGTGGCGGGTCAGTGTGTGTGTTGGGGTCAGTGTGTGTGTTGGGGTCAGTGTGGCGGGTCAGTGTGTGTGTTGGGTCAGTGTGGCGGGTCAGTGCGTGTGTTGGGGTCAGTGTGTGTGTTGGGGTCAGTGTGGCGGGTCAGTGCGTGCGTTGGGCAATGTGACGAGTCAGTGTGTGTGTTGGGGTCAGTGCGTGTGTTGGGCAGTGTGTCGGGTCAGTGCGTGTGTTGGGGTCAGTGTGTGTGTTGGGGTCAGTGTGGCGGGTCAGTGCGTGCGTTGGGCAATGTGGCGGGTCAGTGTGTGTGTTGGGTCAGTGTGGCGGGTCAGTGCGTGCGTTGGGCAGTGTGACGGGTCAGTGTGTGTGTTGGGGTCAGTGTGGCGGGTCAGTGTGTGTGTTGGGGTCAGTGTGTGTGTTGGGGTCAGTGTGACGGGTCAGTGTGTGTGTTGGGGTCAGTGTGGCGGGTCAGTGTGTGTGTTGGGGCAGTGTGACGGGTCAGTGTGTGTGTTGGGGTCAGTGTGACGGGTCAGTGTGTGTGTTCGGGTCAGTGTGGCGGGTCAGTGCGTGCGTTGGGCAGTGTGGCGGGTCAGTGTGTGTGTTGGGGCAGTGTGGCTAAAGACATTGCAGTGGGTTATTCAGTTGGGCAAGAGCATTAAATCACCAGGCAATCTGATTCACTGGAACAACATCAGCAGTTGGTGAAGTGAAAGGAAAAATGAACGAAACTATGACACTAATCCAACTGGGCTAAATTAGAACAAGGGTCTCAACCCGAAACGTCACCCATTCCTTCTCTCCAGAGTATCTTGGGCTAAATTTGAAACTTTGGACAGGAGTTTGAGTGTGAGATTTCTACTTGGAGTTGTATAGTCCTACAGTGATACAGCAGAGAAACAGGCCCTTCGGCCCAACTTGTCCATGCCGACCAACATGTCCCAGCTACACTCGTCCCACCTGCCCACGTTTGGCCCATATCACTCTGAACCTGCCCTATCCATGTACCTAAAATGCTGGAGTAACTCAGCAGGATAGGCAGCATCTCTGGAGAGATGGAATGGGTGACGTTTCAGATCGAGACCCTACTTCAGACAATGGGACTTCAGCTTCAAGGTACAGTATGTCTACTATCCATGTACCTGTTCAAGTGTCTTTTAAATGCCGTTACAGTACCTGCCTCAAGTACCTCCTCTGGCAGCCTGTTCCAGACTTCAATAAACTGGTGCAGTGCACTTCACATGCAAAATTATTAAAAATGGTCTTCAGAGTGAACAATATAATTGAAGTTAATGGCACTGCACAGTGAACTCTCTGCAGAGTTTTAATTCAGATGGTTTCTGAAATATAATTTACATTAGCAAACGTTCTAGTGCACAGGCAGCTAAAAATCATTTCATGAAGCAAAGTAATTTTGGAAGTAAATGATCATTTTAATTCAGAAATCGTAGGTAATAATGAATTCAGAAATCGGACTGAGGACAATAGACAATAGACAATGGGTGCAGGAGGAGGCCATTCAGCCCTTCGAGCCAGCACCGCCATTCAATGTGATCATGGCTGATCATCCCCAATCAGGACCCCGTTCCTGCTTTCTCTCCATATCCCTTAACTCCGCTATCCCTAAGAGCTCTATCTAACTCTTGGTGAGTTGGTGAGAGTCGATGCATTGTGTAGGGACGTCAGGCAGCTGTGTTTGTTGGACCAAGCACACTGTGACAACATAGTTTGTTGTGTCATCATCACCAAACTGAATCAGAATTATTCATCACCTAAGGCCACAGACGGCGGTGGAGGCCAAGTCAATGGGCATTTTTAAGCAGAGACAGATTGATTCTTGATTAGTAAGGGTGTCAGTGGTTATGGGGAGATGGCAGGAGAATGGGTTTAGGAGGGAGAGATAGATCAGCCATGATTGAATGGTCGAGTAGACTCGATGGGCCGAATGGCCTAATTCCGCTCCTATCACTCATGACCTGCTGGGGGAACTCGGCAGGTCAGGCAGCGTCTGTGGAGGGCATGGGCAGGCGAGGTTTCGGCTCAGGATTCTTATTCAGACCAATGGAGTCATTATAATTTCAGGTAATATATCCCTAACCCAATTCTCTTCCCCCTGCCCAGACCCTACCCCAGCAGGCACACATCACCCCCCCCCCCCCCCCCCCCAATCAGCCTGCTCCGTGCCCCTCCTACTCACGCTACTCCTGTTCCCCAGTCCCACATTGCCCCTCATCCCCACATCCCTCCCTCCGGCTTCACATTCCTCTCCCCCTCTTCTCTCCGTATCTGACTCCCTTTTGTCTCCTTTTCACCTCCAGCCTTTGTCACTTACTCCGCCCATCTGCCGCTCACTGCCCTCACCTGTATCCACCTATCACTCGCCAGGCTTTGTCTCTCCCCCCCCCTCTCGTCCAGCTTCCTCTCCCCAACTTGGATGTGGCCCTTGTGGCTAAGGGGATCAGGGGGTATGGAGAGAAGGCAGGTACGGGATACTGAGTTGGATGATCAGCCATGATCATATTGAATGGTGGTGCAGGCTCGAAGGGCTGAATGGCCTACTCCTGCACCTAATTTCTATGTTTCTATGTTTCTAAGTTTTTCTATGTTTCTATAACTCCACCAGTCTGGAGAAGGGTCCTGACCTGAAACGTTGCCCGTCCACAGATGCTGCCTGACGCTCTGTTGCTCAAGCACTGGGTGGTTTGATTACATTAGCTCATGTGAGTAAAACTGCAACCCCAAGGGAGATGGTATCAAGGAATGCTGAAGATATTTGTCCAATCCATGATACAACTGCAGTCCCTGGCATTGGGCTCTGGTGGGTGGCTCTGTCTTGAGACCGCGTGCTACAGGCCAGTGTTTAGTTTAGTTGAGTTGAGTTGAGTTTAGTTTAGAGATACAGCACGGAAACAGGCCCTTCGGCCCACACAGTCCGCGCCGACCAGCGATCCCCGCCGCTCACTAACACTATCCTACACACACTAGGGCCAATTTACAATTTCCAGAAGCCAATTCACCTACAAACCTGTACGTCTATGGAGTGTGGGGGAAAACCGAAGATCTCGGAGAAAACCCACGCGGTCACGGGGAGAACGTACAAACTCCGTACAGACAGCGCCCGTGTCAGGATGGAACCCGGGTCTCTGGCCCGTGAGGCGGCAACTCTACCGCTGCGCCCCCGTGCCCCAGTGCCACCGTGCTGCCCAACTCTCAGATGCTTCATGACCACATTCTCCATGTTAGATTACAGCAGCTGATGGTTAAAGAGTGTGTGGGGCGAAGGGAGGAGTCCTCTTGTTGAGTAATGGAAGCAGGAGTCGCGAAGAGACCAGGTTCTAGACTGAGCTGGCCTGACTGTGGAAGGATATAGTACACAAATAGAGATGGGGAAGACACCGTGAATTAGACTCAAAGCTTTTGAACTTGGAGAGATAACTTCAAGACCAAGGAACAGAACAAGGTTCAAGACATTCTAAATTAAAGGAAACATTTGATCTTCAATATATTATTGATACATTCATCCTGACTCAGAGCTCCAGTGATGATCCAACAAATCAAAACTGATTGTGATTATTGCTATCGCATTGCTCCATAACCTTGTTTCAACTGGTGATGTTCTTTTATTCTAATCACATTTGGCTTTATTAATGCAGAAACAAATTATAGTAAACTCAAAGACACCGAGTGCCGGAGTAACTCAGCGGGTCAGGCAGCATCTGTGGAGAACATGGATAGGTGACGTTTCACAGAGTGCTGGAGTAACTCAGCGGGTCAGGCAGCGTCTGTGGGGAACATGGATAGGTGACGTTTCACAGAGTGCTGGAGTAACTCAGCGGGTGGGTCAGGCAGCATCTGTGGGGAACATGGATAGGTGACGTTTCACAGAGTGCTGGAGTAACTCAGCGGGTCAGGCAGCATCTGTGGAGAACATGGATAGGTGACGTTTCACAGAGTGCTGGAGTAACTCAGCGGGTCAGGCAGCATCTGTGGAGAACATGGATAGGTGACGTTTCACAGAGTGCTGGAGTAACTCAGCGGGTGGGTCAGGCAGCATCTGTGGAGAACATGGATAGGTGACGTTTCACAGAGTGCTGGAGTAACTCAGCGGGTCAGGCAGCATCTGTGGAGAACATGGATAGGTGACGTTTCACAGAGTGCTGGAGTAACTCAGCGGGTCAGGCAGCATCTGTGGAGAACATGGATAGGTGACGTTTCACAGAGTGCTGGAGTAACTCAGCGGGTGGGTCAGGCAGCATCTGTGGAGAACATGGATAGGTGACGTTTCACAGAGTGCTGGAGTAACTCAGCGGGTCAGGCAGCATCTGTGGAGAACATGGATAGGTGACGTTTCACAGAGTGCTGGAGTAACTCAGCGGGTCAGGCAGCATCTGTGGAGAACATGGATAGGTGACGTTTCACACAGTGTTGGAGTAACTCAGCGGGTCATGCAGGGTGCTCTCCAGATTTGCTTCCTGACCCGCTGAGTTACTCCAACACTTTGTGTCTATCTTCAGTGTAAACCAGCATCTGCAGTTCTGTCCAACACGGTGTGTTTGGAATTACTGATTGGCGATTGATGTTCAGGGCAGCACTGAGAGATCATAATGTGGGACAACACTAAACAGATGCCCACAAACCTGCTACTTGCCCAGAGAAGACCATCGTTCCCACTGTTCCAGCAGCAGGCAGCTAAGCAAGGTGCTGGGGGCTGGGTCTCATTCCTGGCATCGTTAATGTCTATCAGCCTAGGACCAGCCGGCTAGTAGGCTGCAGTGTAACAGGAGCGGCGGCAGTGTGGTGCGATACGGGTGGCACACAGAGAGGAAAGCCTCACGGAGTTGGAGTGTACTTCATTGTCACGTGTACTGAGGTACAGTGAAAAGCTTTTGTTGCCGCTATCCAGTCAGCAGAAAGACAATACGTGATTACAATGCATGTCCTGCCAGTTACTTTGCACGTTCCTTTCACAATTGACCTCCCAAAATACGTCACCTCATAAATTCAACATTTATTGGAGCAGAATTAGGCCATTCGGCCCATCAAGTCTACTCTGCCATTCAATCACGGCTGATCTATCTCTCCCTCTCAACCACATTCTCCTGCCTTCTCTCCATAACCCCTGACATCCGTACTAATCAAGAATCTGTCTATCTCTGCCTTGAAAATATCCACAGCCGTCTGTGGCAATCAATTCCACAGATTCACCGCCCTCTGACTAAAGAAATTCCTCCTCATCTCCTTCCCAAAGGAACGTCCTTTAATTCTGTGGCTGTGACGTCAGGTCCTGGTCTCTCGCACTGGTTCAAATAAACCCCAGTGGTCATTTCTCTGGCCAACATTCCAGTTGATCTTTATCCAGCCGTATCCTCTCGTTGACCGCCATCATCACCGTCCACAGATCCACTAATCTTAGTATCATGTGCAAACAGACTAAATCCTCAGTTGCTGTTGATCAGGTTGTCTGGTCTCCAGAATGCCAGCACCTGCTCAGCACAAAGTTGCCAAAGCTACGCCCAATAAATGCAACCTGTGAATTTTATATTCTCAACACTGTTTAAGATTGAACATTAAATATATGTTGAAATGAGGAACTGCAGATGCTTCTTTACAATAAAAAGACACAAATTGCTGGAGTAACTCAGCGGGTCAGGCAGCATCTGTGGAGAACATGGATAGGTGACGTTTCACAGAGTGCTGGAGTAACTCAGCGGGTCAGGCAGCATCTGTGGAAAACATGGATAGGTGACGTTTCACAGAGTGCTGGAGTAACTCAGCGGGTCAGGCAGCATCTGTGGAGAACATGGATAGGTGACGTTTCACAGAGTGCTGGAGTAAACTTAGCGGGTCAGGCAGCATCTGTGGAGAACATGGATAGGTGACGTTTCACAGAGTGCTGGAGTAACTCAGCGGGTCAGGCAGCATCTGTGGAGAACATGGATTGGTGACGTTTCACAGAGTGCTGGAGTAACTCAGCGGGTCAGGCAGCATCTGTGGAGAACATGGATAGGTGACGTTTCACAGAGTGCTGGAGTAACTCAGCGGGTCAGGCAGCATCTGTGGAGATGCATTTTCGTACCTTCCGTACCTTTTGCCTGATGGGAGAGGGGAGAAGAGGGAGTGGCCCGGGTTCGACTTGTCTTTGATGATGCTGCTGGCCTTGCCGAGGCAACGTGAGGTATAAATAGAGTCAATAGAAGGGTTTGTGTGATGGTCTGGGCTGTGTCCATAATTCTTGCTGTCTTGGATGGAGTTGCTCCCAAACCAAGCTGTGACACATCCCAATAAAATGTTTTCTGTGGCGCATCTGTAGAAGTTGGTGAGAGTTGTAGGGGACATGTCAAACTTCCTAAGTCCTCTACAGAGGTAGAGGCGTTGGTGTGCTTTCTTGGTCGTTGCTCCAATATGGGTGGTCCAGGAGAAGTTGTTGGTGATATTGACTCAGAGGAATTTGATGTTTTCAACCATCTCTATTGCAGCACCGTTAATACAAACTGGGGAATGTGAATCGCTTCACTTCCTGAAGTCCATCACTATCTCCTCTGTCTTGCTGACATTGAGAGAAAGGTTGTTGTCTCAACACCAGGCCACGAGGTTCTCGATATTCCTGTCTTTCCCTGTCGTAACCAGTTCCTAACCGGTTCCTAACCAGTTCCTACCTAGTTGCAACATCAAAGGTCTATCCCTACAGTAGAACAGCCCAGATCCACACGTGTCTCTCCTAATTGTAGAGCTGACCCATCTAAGATAGTCCCATCTGCCCATCACATCCCATCTGTGTTTCGTCCATATCCCTCTCAACCTTTCATATCCATATACCTCTCCAAGATTGTTATTTATTAATAATACTTGGATAGGACAGATCTGTGCCAAACGCAGGCAGGTGGGACTAGTGTAGATGGGGCATACTGGTTGATGTGGGCAAGTTGGGTGGAAGGGCCTGTTTCCAGGCTGTATCACTCCATGACTCTGTGTACATCTCTACTTCACCTTCTGTGAAGCGATCACCATCTCTCCTCAATGTCCACTCTCTCTCATTCACGCATGGATTATCTCTAATCTATTCACCACTTCATCCCCATATTTCTCCATTCCGCAAAGTGCTTCTCATAAATCCTTCATTGGTCTGTTGGAAGGTTTGATGTATTCATCGTTCCTCTTGGACTCACCCAAGTATTTAAACATTTTTCTTCATCCACCCTATTTATCATCTTCTTCATGAAACTAAAACGTCTCCCCTTCACCTGAAGGGTGGTAGGAAGTGGCTCAGGGTGACATTGGCTGGAGTAACATGGACAGGACAGGGAGGTGGGCCAAACGCAGGCAGGTGGGTCTAGTGTAGATGTCACATGTTGGTCAGTGTGGGCAAGTTGGGCCAAAGGGCCTGTTTCCACACTGTATCATTGAGACTCCAGAGATAAATAAACCTGGAAATACATGGACATCACCAAATTAATGTTTCAGGTCTATGACTCGGTGCAGGCTGGAAGGGCCGAATGGCCTACTCCAGCACCAATTGTCTATTGACCCTTCCTTACAACTGGATGAAAATGGGTCATTTTAAATTCTGGGAAGGTGGGAGACAGGGAGAGGCGAGGACAAGTGAGTCAATGAAGCTCGAGTTACAGGGGGAATCTCACACCTAATACAACACGGGAACAGGCCCTTCGGCCCACAATGTCTGTGCTGTACATGATGCCAAGTTAAACTAATCTCCTCTGCCTGCACGTGATCCATATCCCTCCATTCCCTGCATAGCCATGTGCCTGTCTAAAAGCCTCTCAAACACACACTATGGTATCTGCCTCCACCCCCACCCCTGGCAGCATGTTCCAGGATCCCACCACCCTCTGTGTAAAACACCTGCCCCAGACATCTCCTTTAAACGTTGCCCCTTGCCTTATAGCTCTGCCCTCTGGTGTTGGACATTTGCACGCTGGGATAAAGGTTGTGACTGTCTACCCTCTCTATGCCTGTGAATAAACAACATGAGTGAGAGTTTCCAGTACCCACCCAGCCTGCTGTTGTCAGGAAGCTGAGGAGCGGTTTGTGAATAATGATACCCACTCAGCTCTGGAGATAGTCTCTAAATCCTGCTGTTGCTGCTGCCACATCTCTGCCCTCTCTTACATTTTATAATAAACGCTGCATTGTACTTTGCTGACAGAAAATAAAACGTGTTGCCGTGGCAACCCACACTGGCATGTCAGAGAATGATTTAAAATATGCAAACCCAATCCTTTCATGAAATACCATTCAATGTGCAGATTGCGAGGCAATCAGTTCCACACAGTGTGGCCATCTATTTTTTGTCTTGAGAACTTATTAAAATAATAAACTGCAAAGTGGCACAAAGATATTAAAGGCATGTCAGAATAGTGCAAGAAGGGATTGCTTTAGAATCAGGAGTGGTGCTCCTCAGAGAGATAACTCCAATGCGCTGGTGTAGCTGACATACTGATGTCCACACTTCACACACACAACCACACTCCTTCCAGTAGTGAACAGAGGACCTTGGAGAGTTAGCAATGACCAAGGAAGCTCACCATAGCCATTGGCATGTCCACACCAACTCTCATCAACCTCCACATATGCGCCATAGAAAAGATGGCATCACGATGCATCACAGCGCGGTTTGGGAACAGCTCCATTCAAGACGCAAGAAATTGCAGTGAATTGTGGACGCAGCCCAGACCATCGCACAAACCAACCTCCCTTCCATTGACTCCATCTACACCTCACGCTGCCTCGGCAAGGCCAGCAGCATCATCAAGGACCAGTCGCACCCCGGCCACTCCCTCTTCTCCCCTCTCCCATCGGGCACGAGCTACAGAAGTGTGAAAACGCACACCTCCAGATTCAGGGACAGTTTCTTCCCAGCTGTTATCAGGCAACTGAACCATCCTACCACAACTAGAGAGCGCTGAACTACTATCTACCTCATTGGTGACCCTTGGATTATCTTTGATCGGACTTTGCTGGCGTTACCTTGCACTAAACGTTATCCCCTTATCATGTATCTGTACACTGTGAATGTCTCGATTGTAATCATGTATTGTCTTACCGCTGACTGGTTAGCACGCAATGACAGCTTTTCATCGTATCTCGGTACATATAGTGACAATAAACTAAACTATATTGAACTGAACTGAAGTGAATAGTTGCAGCTTTGACCACGATTGTCAGCTTGTGCGGTGAACACTTCATGGAGATTGCGGCTGGCTTACTGCGAGATGGGATTTCCAGATCACAGCAAGGAAACCCAGTGCATTTGTGCAAACCTGGACAAAGCCTGGAGCGTGTGCCGGCACTGGGCCTGTACTCGCTGGAGTTTAGAAGAATGGGGGAGGGGGTCCTAATTGAAATGTACAGAATAGTGAAAGGCCTGGATAGAGTGGATGTGGAGAGGATGTTTCCACTGGTGGAAGAGTCTAGGACCAGAGGTCACAGCCTCAGAATTAGAGGATGTTCTTTTATTAAAGAGATGAGGAGGAATTTCTTTAGTCAGAGAGTGCTGAATGTGTGGAATTATTTGCCACAGACGGCTGTGGAGGCAAAGTCAATGGATATATTTAAGGCAGAGATAGATAGATTCTTGATTAGAACAGGTGTCGGAGGTTATGGCAGGAGAATGGGGTTAGGAGGGAGAGATAGATCAGCCATGATTGAATGGCGAAGTAGACTTGATGGGCCGAATGGTCTAATTCTGCTCTTATTATAGAGTCATAGACTGATACAGTGTGGAAACAGGCCCTTTGGCCCAACTTGCCCACAAACGCCCCAGCTACACTAGTCCCACCTTCCCGCATTGGTCCATATCCCTCCAAACCTGCCCTATCCATGTACCTGTCTAACTTTTTCTTAAATGATTGGATAGTCCCAGCCTCAACTACCTCCTCTGGCAGTTGTTCCATACACCCACAGATTCCTATTAAATCTTTTCCCCTTCACCTTGAACCTATGTCCTCTGGTCCTCGATTCCCCTACTCTGGGCAAGAGACTCTGTGCATCTACCCGATCGATTCCTCTCATGATTTTATACACCTCTATAAGATCACCCCTCATCCTCCTTTTGAACTTATGATCTTATGACATAATTAAGAGATTACTCTTCAGATTCAACGACACAATCAGAGTTGATCAGCGCCAGAGACTCGGGTTCAATCCTGACCACAGGTGCTGTCTTTACGGAGTTTACACATTCTTCCCGTGAACGGGTGGATTTTCTCCGGGTGCTGCGGTTTCCTCCCATATTCCTAAAATGTCCAGGATTGTGGGTTGATGAAGATTGTGGATTAAGTCTGGTCCCGATCTGAAACATCACCCATTCCTTCTCTCCAGAGTCCCGCTGCCTGTCCCGCTGAGTTACTCCAGCACTTGTGTCCGCCAGGTTTGTACGTTAATTGGCTTTGGTAAAATTGTAACTTGTTCCCAGATGTGTGGGATAGTGTTAGTGTGCAGGGATCGCTGGTCAGTGAGGACTCGTTGGGCCGAAGGGCCTGTTTCCGCGCTGTATCGCTAAAGTCTTCTGTGTCTATCGGAATCTTTGTAACTCAATCCAACCCTTATCTCCAGGAGAGTTACCTGTCATTCTGAATCCAATCAGGGTAACTTGTAGGCTGCAGGGTGACTTGGACAGGTTGGGGGAGTGGGCAGATGCATGGCAGATGCACTTTAATGCGGATAAATGTGAGGTTATCCACTTTGGTGGCAAGAACAGGAAGGCAGATTATTATCTGAATGGTTTCAAGTTGGGAAAAGGGGAGGTACAACAAGATCTGGGCGTCCTTGTTCATCAGTCACTGAAAGTAAGCATGCAGGTACAGCAGGCAGTGAAGAAAGCGAATGGCATGTTGGCCTTCATAACAAGATGAGTTGAGTATAGGAGCAAATAGGTCCTTCTGCAGTTGTACGGGGCCCTGGTGAGGCCACTGCTGGAGTATTGTGTGCAGTTTTGATCTCAGAACTTGAGGAGGGACATTCTTACTATTGAGCGAATGCAGCGTAGGTTTACAAGGTTAATTCCCGGGATGGCGGAACTGTCGTTTAATGAAAGAATGGAGCAACTGGGCTTGTATTCACTGGAATTTAGAAGGATGAGAGGAAATCTTATAGAAACATATAAAATTATTAAAGGATTGGACATGCTAGATGCAGGAAACATGTTCCAGGTTCTGGGGGAGTCCAGAACCAGGGGCCACAGTTTAAGAATAAGGGGTAGGCCATTTAGAACTGAGATGAAGAAAACTTTTTCACAGAGAGAGTTGTGAATTTGTGGAATTCTCTGCCTTAGAAGGCGGTGGAGGCCAGTTCACTGGATGCTTTCAAAAGAGAGTTAGATAGAGCTAGCGGAATCAAGGGGTATGGGGAGAAGGCAGGAACGGGGTACTGATTGTGGATGATCAGCCATGATCACATTGAATGGCGTTGCTGGCTCGAAGGGCCGAATGACTTCCTCTTGCACCTATTGTCTATGTATCTATGACATAGAAAGCATACTGTCGAGACACATGGGTACACAAAAGGCTGGAGAAACTCAGCGGGTGCAGCAGCATCTAAGGAGCGAAGGAGGTAGGCGACGTTTCGGGTCGAGACCCTTCTTCAGACTGGTCAGGGATCAGGGAAACGAGAGATATAAACGGTGATGTGGAGAGATAAAGCACAGAGGGGGAGCAGTTAGAGAGGAGGTTGTGAAACTGTCTCCGTAGGGAGGTTAGAGAACTTCTTCAAAGTAGGCATACCTGGAATATCGCAGTAGTGGTTAGTGATTGGATGAGGCACAAAAGTTTTGGAGAAACTCAGCGGGTGCAGCAGCATCTAAGGAGCGAAGGGTTGTGACGCTGAGACCTTCTTCAGAATGGTCTGGGACAGGCACACACAGGTTTGGGAGCAGACCTGCCAAGGAAATGCAGGAGACATTCCAGTCGCATGTTATCGGATTTCGGAGGGATAATATTCAAATGACTGGCTTAGAAATAGTCAGCATGGTTTTGTACGTGGGAGAGTGTTCATCTGATTGTTTTTGAATGGATATGAGGCACACGCTGTGGGCCAAGGTATTTGTATGGGATCGCATGACATCCAGGGAGAGATAGTTGAATGGACAGAAAATTGGCTTCATGGAAGGAAGCAGAAGGTGATGGTGGAAGGTTGCTTCTCAGACTGGAGGCCTGTGACTAGTGGTGAGCCTCAGGGTTCGGTGCTGGGCCCGTTACTGTTTGTCATCTACATCAATGATTTGGATGAGAACATACATGGCAAGATTAGCAAGTTTGCAGCTGACACTAACATGGGTGGTATTATAGAAACCAAAGATGGTTGTCAAAAATTGCCACAGGATCTGGATCAATTGGCCAGGTGGGTGGAGGAATGGTTGATGGAGTTTAATACAGAGAAGTGTGAGGTGTTGCATTTTGGGACGTCTAACAAGGGCAGGACCTACACAGTGAATGGCAGGCCTCTAGGTAGTGTTGTAGAGCAGAGGGATCTAGGAGAACAGACACATAGTTGCCTGAAAGTTGCATCACAGTTAGATAGGGTGGTCATAAAGTATACAGAGGCATGGACACAGGCCCTTTGGCCCAACATGCCCATGCTGACCAACATGCCCCATCTACACTAGTCCCACCTGCTTGCATTTGGCCCATATCCCTCCAAACCTGTCTAAATAGACAATAGACAATAAGTGCAGGAGTAGGCCATTCGGCCCTTCGAGCCAGCACCGCCATTCAATGTGATCATGGCTGATCATCCCCAATCAGTACCCCGTTCCTGCCTTCTCCCCGTATCCCCTGACTCCGCTATCTTTAAGAGCCCTATCTAGCTCTCTCTTGAAAGTATCCAGAGCACCTGCCCTCTGAGGCAGAGAATTCCACAGACTCACAACTCTCTGTGAGAAAAAGTGTTTCCACGTCTCCATTCTAAATGGCTTACTCCTTATTCTTAAACTGTGGCCCCTTTTTTAAACATTGGCCTTCAGTTGAAGTGCATAAGTTGGGATGTCATGTTACAGCTGTACAAGGCATTGCTGAGGCCACATTTGGAGTATTGTGTTTAGTTTTGATCACTCTAGAAACATAGCAAATAGGTGCAGGAGGAGGCCATTCGGCCCTTTGAGCCAGCACTGCCATTCACTATGATCACGGCTGATCATCCACAGTCAGTACCCCTGCCTGCTTTCTCCCCATATCCCTTGATTCCTTTAGCCCTAAGAGCTAAATCAAACTCTCTCTTGAAAACATCCAGTGAAATAGCCTCCACTGCCTTCTGTGGCCGAGAATTCCACAGGTTCACAACTCTCTGGGCGAATGCCATAAGAAAACTGTTGTTCAGCTGGAAAGGGTGCAGAGAAGATTCTGAAGAGAAGAATGTTGTCGGGACCCGAGGGCCTGAGCTACAGGGAGAGGTTGAGCAGGCTAAGATCTTATCCCTTGGAGGGCAGGAGGATGAGAGGTGATCTTATAGAGGTGTACTAGAACATGTAAGGATGAGAGGTGATCTTATAGAGGTGTACTAGAACATGTAAGGAATAGATCGGGTGAATGCAGTCTTTTACCCAGAGTAGGGAAATCAAGAACCAGAGGACATAAGTTTCAGGTGTGAGGGGAGAGATTTAACAGGAATCCGAGGGGTAACGATTTCACTCAGAGGGTGCTGAATGTCTCCCCGAATCCTCCATGGATTATATTCTATTATAGAGAATACAATAATCCACAAAGAGTCTAACCTTTGAGTGGGCCTTCGAAGGCAGATCATTGATATATGCCAAAAATAGTAAGGGTCCCAGTACTGTACCCTGGGGAACCCCAGATGAAACTTTAGCTCTGTTGGAAGAAACACTTTCCAGCACAAACTGTTGGTGGCGGTTTGTAAGGAAAGACTCGATCCACTTCAATGCGCTGTTTCTAATTCCCCTGTGGCAAAGTTTCATCTCAAGACGTGGGTGGGGCACGGAATCGAACGCCTTACTGAAGGCCATGATAATCAGGTCTGCCTGGCCTTTATCATCCAGAATCTTAGCAAGGTCGTCAACAAGAGCAGATAATTGAGTGTCACAGGAACGTTCCTTGTGGAAGCTGCGCTGGACGTTGACTGACATGTGATATTGGTCAAAATGATTCATGATATGATGATGCAGGGTATGTTCCAAAATCGCACATGGAATTGATGTCAAGAAACTGGTCTGTAGTTTCCGGGATTACTTCTATCTTGTAAAGCAGAGTTACGTTAGCCTCACAATAGACAATAGGTGCAGGTGTAGGCCATTCGGCCCTTCGAGCCAGCACCACCATTCAATGTGATCATGGCTGATCATCCCCAATCAGTACCCCGTTCCTGCCTCCTCCCCATATCCCCGCTATCTATAAGAGCCCTTTCTAGCTCTTTCTTGAAAGTATCCAGTGAAACTAAACAAGCAGCCCAAGCATCCGGTAAACAGCCCGAATTAAATGATTTCTGAACAATCTTAGTGAACACTGGAGCAATTAGGGAGGCACGTTCTTTCAGGATCTCCACAGGAATGGCGTCAGCACCAGAAGCTTTATTTGGATCCACTCTTGCAATGACTTCTCAACACCCTGCTTGTTGATCCCAATGTTTGGCATGTCAGGAATTTCAGGGTCAAGGCAGGAGGATGGGGTCAGGCTCCGGTTTCCATTTTACAACTGGCTGTGTGTAAAATGCGGCCAGTGTGTATGCGGTTGATGTATAGGTGGGATAACTTGGAACTGGTGAGAACAGATGATCGCTGGTTGGCGTGGACTAGATGGGCCGAAGGGCCTGATTCCATGCTGTATCTCTAAACTAACCTAAAGAAACCAAGCTCTGTGGGGATGTTATTGTTGTGTGAAACCACAAACCCAGACTGTTAACAAAATACAGCCGCCTGAATCAACTCACAGGAAGACCAGTCAATTAGAACCACTTTGCCATTGCCGCAGGGACTGGTGTTATTCATTATTGATTACGTGAAGGGCAGCCCCACTGGTGCTCCATCAGCCTGTCAGAATGGCTGCCAGACCTGGCTGTCACAGTGTGAACAAGTCCTTCCACTGGAAGGATGTGCTGGATCTGGAGAGGGTCCAGAGGAGGTTTACAAGAATGATCCCAGGAATGAGTGGGTTAACCTATGATGAGCGTTTGTCGGCACTGGGCCTGTACTCGCTGGAGTTTAGAGGAATGAGGGGGGACCTCGTTGAAACTTACAGAATAGTGAAAGACCTGGATAGAGTGGATGTGGAGAGGATGTTTCCACTAGTGGGAGAGTCTAGGACTAGAGGGCACATCCTCAGAATTAAAAAGGACGTACTTTTAGGAAGGAGAATCATAGAATCATAGAAAATAGGTGCAGGAGTAGGCCATTCGGCCCTTCGAGCCTGCACCGCCATTCAATATGATCATGGCTGATCATCCAACTCAGTATCCTGTACCTGCCTTCTCTCCATACCCCCTGATCCCTTTAGCCACAAGGGCCACATCTAACTCCCTCTTAAATATAGCCAATGAACTGGCCTCAACTACCTCTCAGAGAATTCCACAGAATTCACCACTCTCTGTGTGAAAAAAAGATCTTCTCATCTCGGTCCTAAAAGACTTCCCCTTATCCTTAAACTGTGACCCCTTGTTTTGGAGTTCCCCAACATCGGGAACAATCTTCCTGCATCTAGCCTGTCCAACCCCTTAAGAATTGTGTAAGCCTCTATAAGATCCCCCCTCAATTTTCCTAAATTCCAGCGACTACAAGCCAAGTCTATCCAGTCTTTCTTCATATGGAAGTCCTGCCATCCCAGGAATCAGTCTGGTGAACCTTCTCTGTACCCCTCTATGGCAAGAATGTCTTTCCTCAGATTAGGAGACCAAAACTGTACGCAATACTCCAGGTGTGGCCTCACCAAGACCCTGTACAACTGCAGTAGAACCTCCCTGCTCTTGTACTCAAATCCTTTTGCTATGAATGCCAACATACCATTTGCTTTCTTCACAGTCTGCTGCACCTGCATGCCTACTTTAGAGATGAGGAGGAATTTCTTTCGTCAGAGGGTGGTGAATCTGTGGAATTCTCGCCACAGACGGCTGTGGAGGCCAAGTCAGTGATAATTTTAAGGCAGAGGTAGATAGATTGTTGATTAGTACGGGTGTCAGGGATTATGGGGAGAAGGCAGGAGAATGGGGTTGGGGGGGGGGGGGGATCTCTCCCTCCAGTGGAATTATCCTCGCACTCTATCCAAGCCTTTCACTATTCGGTCTTCATCCACATTAGTGCTCCCATCCTCTGTTGCTTTTCTCTGGTGTCATGTGTATTTGTGTCGGATTACTCTCCGAAACACGAGCATATCATCAATTTGTTCAAAACCTGACACAGACACAGATTACTCCAGGCCCTGGGGATATGATCTTGGGCTTCCCCTCAGATCCATTGCAGACACCAAGAGGCTATTTGGATATTATCACTGCAGAATTCTGCTCCAACATGGTTCACAGAGAGATGAATCTGACATAATTAATCAACTATTCCCAAGCAGAACCAAAATAGAACAATCCCAAGTTAATTAGCCTTGTTTGCAACATTTCATGTTCAAGATTTGTCTTGTGAATTACACATGTCCTTGCTGCTGGCACTGACTGTGTCTGGACATTATCATTATATAATCATAGTCAGACAGCATGGAAACAGGCCCTTCAGCCCAACTTGCCCATGCTGTCCCACCTGCCCATGAGGGAGAGAGCTATGGAGGGGGAGGGGCAGAGAGAGCCATGGGGAGGGGGAGAGAGTGAGCTATGGAGGGAGAGGTTGTGGAGAGAGAGCAAGGACTAGAGTGGAGAGAGAGAGAGAGCTATGGGGAGAGTGCGAGGGGAGGGGAGAGAGAGAGAGCTATGGGGGGAGCGATTGGCGTAAGAACACAAACACAGCTGTGTACTGAGGAGCTGTGGACATGGCCATCATGTCAGAGGGTGTGATGATGGAGCGTGCCACAATAGACCCTAAACTGGCCGCTCCTGACACAGACAGAGGGTGCCGGGTCCTGAAGCTGCTGAATTCAACATGAAGGGCCACGTACAGCATGTGGCGCAGATCCTCACACTCACCCTGGACCTCGTTGCTGCAGAAAGCCACAGATAGTGGGGCATTGTGCTGGGGGCATTGTGCTGGGGGAATTGTGCTGGGGCATTGTGCTGGGACATTGTGCTGGGGGCATTGTGCTGGGGGACATTGTGCTGGGGCATTGTGCTGGGGGCATTGTGCTGGGACATTGTGCTGGGACATTGTGCTGGGACATTGTGCTGGGGCATTGTGCTGGGACATTGTGCTGGGGGCATTGTGCTGGGGCATTGTGCTGGGGGCATTGTGCTGGGGACATTGTGCTGGGGACATTGTGCTGGGACATTGTGCTGGGACATTGTGCTGGGACATTGTGCTGGGGCATTGTGCTGGGGACATTGTGCTGGGGGCATTGTGCTGGGGCATTGTGCTGGGACATTGTGCTGAGTGCTGGGACATTGTGCTGGGGCATTGTGCTGGGGGCATTGTGCTGGGACATTGTGCTGGGGCATTGTGCTGGGGACATTGTGCTGGGACATTGTGCTGGGGGCATTGTGCTGGGGCATTGTGCTGGGACATTGTGCTGGGACATTGTGCTGGGACATTGTGCTGGGGCATTGTGCTGGGACATTGTGCTGGGACATTGTGCTGGGGGCATTGTGCTGGGGGCATTGTGCTGGGGCATTGTGCTGGGGACATTGTGCTGGGGGCATTGTGCTGGGGGCATTGTGCTGGGACATTGTGCTGGGGACATTGTGCTGGGGGCATTGTGCTGGGATTGTGCTGGGGCATTGTGATTGTGCTGGGGGCATTGTGATTGTGCTGGGATTGTGCTGTGCTGGGGGCATTGTGCTGGGGGCATTGTGCTGGGACATTGTGCTGGGACAGGAGTGTGAGTCCCAGGAGAGGATGGTCACCTCTGCAGACTGGGGAGAGAGTTGAGGCAGGTACTTTAACAACAGGTAAAATACACTTAGACGTACATGGATAGGATTGGTTTGGAGGGATATGGGCCAAACGTGGGCAGATGGGACTAATGTAGCTGGGACATGTGGGCCGGTATGGGCAAGTTGGGCTGAAGGGCCTGTTTCCACACTATCACTCTGTGACTATGGAACCTACAGGCAGTATCTCACCTCCTCGCTCCCTGAGCCCATCCACCGGCCCCACGGCTCAGGTCAGCAGAGGGATGGAGCGCTCTCCACCTCTGACCTAATTCTGCTCCTCTAACATATGATGAACCTGGGGCAATTTATTCACTCAGGTGTTGGTGGGAGTCTGGAACGAGCTGCCGTAGGAGGCAACTGAGGCATGGACAAAAACATTTCAAAGATACACAGACAGTTACGTGGACAGGACAGGTTTGGAGTGCCCTGGTGAGACCACACCTGGAATATTGTGTGCAGTTTTGGTCTCCAAATTTGAGGAAGGACATTCTTGCTATTGAGGGAGTGCAGCGTAGGTTTTCAAGGTTAATTCCCGGGATGGCGGGACTGTCATATGCTGAGAGAATGGAGCGGCTGGGCTTGTATACTGGAATTTAGAAGGATGAGAGGGGATCTTATTGAAACATTCAAGTTTATTAAGGGTTTGGACACGCTAGAGGCAGGAAACATATTCCCGATGTTCGGGGAGTCCAGAACCAGGGGCCACAGTTTAAGAATAAGGGGTAAGCCATTTAGAACAGAGACGAGGAAAAAAATGTTCACACAGAGAGTTGTGAATCTGTGGAATTCTCTGCCTCAGAAGGCGGTGGAGGCCAATTCTCTGGGTGGTTTCAAGAGAGAGTTAGATGGGGCTCTTAAAGATAGCGGAGTCAGGGGATTTGGGGAGAAGGCAGGAACGGGGTACTGATTGTGGATGATCAGCCATGATCATATTGAATGGCGGTGCTGGCTCGAAGGGCCGAATGGCCTACTCCTGCACCTATTGTCTATTGGTATGGGCCAAACGCAGACAGGTGGATCTAGTGTAGCTGGGGCATGTTGGTCAGCGTGGGCAAGTTGGGCTGAAGGGTCTGTTTCCGTGCTGTGCAAGTGAAGGTGATGTGGGAAGAGGAGTGGGAAGATGGAGATGAGAGAGTGGAGCCGGGTGTCAGGAACATTCCCGGCAGAGGAGAGGAGAGGAGAAGGGCGGGGAGGTTGTGGCTGGAGGTTGAGTTTAGTTTATCGTCACATGTACTGATGTACAGTGAGAAGCTTTTGTTGCGCGCTAACAGTGCACAGATACATGATAAGAGAGTAACGTTTAGTGCAAGGTAAAGTCAGCAAAGCCCGATCAAAGATAGTGCGAGGGTCACCACTGAGGTAGATAGTTGGTCTAGACCACTCTATAGTTGTGGAGAGCCGTCCTGAATTACAATCCACCTCATTGGAGTCTCTCTGTGGTAACTCACACTGGGGTGCAGCGACTGGTTTACTGCAGACCAAACACTAAATTATGACGAAAAAAATATTTAGCTTCACATAAATACAGTGAAGTTTACTGGTCGATTTTTGAAAGAAGCACAAACATAGATAAGTGTGAACCAAGATTATTTCTTTCAACCTCTAGAGAAATACATTTGCAACAATCCAATTAAATGAACAACCCTAAGTACATCTCGTTCCTGTTCTGGGTGATTAATAATGTTATTTAATTCCACAAATTAACTACAGTTAAAACATATAATCCTTCTCTGATTTTAAAGATTATTTTTGTGCCTTCTGTTACAATCTTCCCATCAACACGCAGTGGACATGAAGGGTGGAAATTACACTCCAATCTCCCGTGCCACGATTGCTAACCACACACACAAGATGTACACATACTGGTCCATTATCACTCCGCCTCATTCTGCATCAGTGGCTTCATAAAGGGTGACACTTCTTGTGTTCAAAGAGCTCTGTGATTATGTTTCCCCATCAGATATGTCAAGATCAACCATTATTCAGCAGTCTGAGAAATATTTGTATTCAATAGATGAGAAATGGAGAACATGGGAACCTTCAGTAATGATTGGTTCAACATGGATTAATTACAAATCACATACAAACAGGCGATGTTTCAGGTAGGATCCTTCTTCAGTCCGATTAAAGAAAGGTCTACAACCTGAAACATCACCTATCCATGTTCTCCACAGATATTGCCTGACCCGCTGAGTTACTCCAGCACTCTGTGAAACGTCACCTATCCATGTTCTCCACAGATGCTGCCTGACCCGCTGAGTTACTCCAGCACTCTGTGAAACGTCACCTATCCATGTTCTCCACAGATGCTGCCTGACCCGCTGAGTTACTCCAGCATTTTGTGGGCATTTTTTCACCGCAAATCATATGATTGGTTTGGAAAACTGTGTTTACATGTCATGATTCTAAAACCTATTTCAGAGCTTTCTCCATAACAAACAGTAGGATGTGTCACGGTGGTGCAGGGTAGAGTTGCTGCCTCACAGCGCCAGAGACCCGGGTTCCATCCTGACTACGGGTGGTCTGTACGGAGTTTGTACGTTCTCCCCGTGACCTCGTGGGTTTGCTCCGGGTGCTCTGGTTTCCTCCCACACCCCAATGATGCACAGGTTTGTAGGTTAATTGGCCTTGATAAAATTGTAAATTGTTCCTGGTGTGTAGGATAGTGTTCATGCGCGGGGATCGCTGGTCGGTGCGGACTGGGTGAAAGGTCTGTTTCCACGCTGTATCTGTAAATGCAGCTAAAAACTGAGCGTGTTGGTAGAGGGAGGGACTGGAAGATCACCAGTTGCTGACCGTCCGTCCCAGCGTGCCCACAACCCCATGTGAAGAAGGAAGCACAATTATTCAGTAGTCTTTCATTCCTGTCACATCGATTGCAAGTATTTTTCCACAGTATCCTGGATAACAATGTGCCAAGCTTTATCAAGTATCATTTTAGTTGATGAGAATGCATCACCAAAAGCTCGCAATTATTTAAAGTGCCTCAAGATATTGCCACGTACATCACAGTGGGGCAGGCCTGGTGGAAAACAGTTTACAGCTACTTCACAAACAAAATCCCTCCAAACGTTACTGAAGCTGACCTTCATATTCGTGGCGATATCACTGTCCTTGGTCAAGGGACAGGATATGATGATTCAGAGTGCAGGAGGGAGATCAGTAACCTGCTCGAGTCGTGCCAGAACAACAACCTGTGGTTTAGGTTGAGAAAAGCTTTTCACTGCACCTCGCTACATGTGACAATGAACTAAACTGAACTCAACTGAGGTTTCTTATTGTCACATCTACCAAACTACAGGGAAAAGCTTTGTTTTGCTATCCCAATGGATCAACTCAGTTACACTGTACATAAATACAATCACTGCAAACTCCAGGCCAATAGGTAGAGCAAAGGGGAAGATACAGAGTGCAGAATATAGTTCTCAGCATTGTAGCGCATCAGTTCCACAGACAAAGTCCAATGTCCGCAATGGGGTCGAGGTGAATCGGACAGTACCCTAGCTTATAGAAGGGCCGTTCAGAAGCCTGATAACAGAGGGGAAGAAGCTGTTCCTGAGTCTGGTGGTGCGCGCTTTCAAGCTTCTGTACCTTCTGCCGGACGGGAGCGGGGAGAAGAAGGAATGACTGGGGTGGGACAAGTCTAGTTTAGTTTAGTTTAGAGATACAGCGCAGAACAGGCCCTTTGGCTTATCGGGTCCGTGCCAACCTGCGATCCCCTCATAGTAACACTATCCTACACACACTAGGGACAATTTTCACATTTTACCAAGCCAATTAACCTACATACGTGTACGTCTTTGGAGTGTGGTAGGGAACAGAAGATCTCAGATAAAACCCACACAGATCACGGGAAGAGCGTACAAAGTCTTTGATAATGTTCAATCAATCAATCAATCAGATTTATTCATCACATACACAATAACGTGCAGTGAAATGAACTAGCCAGCAGCGGTACTATCAAAAACACAATACACAATAAAATAGTACGATTAAACGAGAACTTACCAGTTTGAAGTTTAATCTTTATTTTATGAGGAGTTACGATGAGGGACTACGTGAAGAACCCCGACCAGCCGCACGTGCGTCAATCTTCAAAGCAGCGGTGTGAAATCACAGGTAATAGTGACTGAAGTATAATAGTAAGATAACAGAAGACTAGAACTACCAGATGACATTAATGAGGATTGGGAGCGGAGGGCACGTAGTCCCTCATCGTAGCTCCTCATAAAATAATGATCAAACTTCAAACTGGTAAGTTCTCGTTTAATCTTACTATTTTACTTCGGAGTCACGTGAGTGACTACATGAAGACTTCAAAGCTCTGTGATTTCATGCCGTGAGAAACAAGTCTACTCAACCACAACTGCTTCATTGACAAATGAGGGAAAAACATTCATAATGCATACAGTCATAACATAGATTTAAAACATGCTGATGCTATTTAAATGAAGTAATAATATTCACACCTCTCACCCGGATGGAAACTATAACTAGAACGTAAAATAGAGTTGACAAATACCCCTGGTCTAGCAATGGGTTATTATAAATGTTTGGAGATGCGTTCGTTGGACCATGCTGCAGGCATAAGGATGTGGTCCAGCAGAACGTAAACACCCTTGCTGCTGATGTTGTAGCAGCCCTGGTGGAATGAGATCTGGAATCAGTATCTACTCCTGTATAAACCAAACTCCGTTTTATCACCTGGAGTGGCCTGAACAGATACGTCTTCTAAGTTTTTGTGACTAACAAACATTGCTAGTTCAGAACCTCGAAGGTTCTTGGTGACCTTGACGTATTGTTGTATATGTGTGTGCTCACATTACCAAAGGTCCCCTGGCATGCCTGTAACTATTTTGAGACCTGACACCCCTTCTACCCTGCTCAAGTATTTATAAACATAAAATATTATATATTATTATGTACAGATGTAATCATCCTGTATCATCACAATTATGTAGCGACTGAACCTGCTGCGCCAAACCAGCACCAGAAGGATAACTACCTTATGAGCTCTGGCCAAAGTTAAGGATGTAGCTGAAGCCCCCTGGTGAAATAGTGTTTACAAATGTCAACATCCCATATGGCATTGTACTGGTCCCGGGAGACATTGTGTTAAAGATATCCTTACAAACTTGATATCCGAGGTGAACTCGACAGAGCGGGTCTCGTTTGCTGCAGCCAATTCAATGAGAAGGCACGTTGGCACAGTTAATGGCCGGACAACTCAATTATTGACAAAAGATCATTTAACATGAACTCCAGACGTCAGTAATCTATACCGTTTTCAATGTAACATGAGCATTAAACAAACTCTTTTCATCTCCTGGAAAAGAAGTCCTGCTTTTTGGTGCTATCCAAGCACTCTGAACACAGAGAAGGATAGATGTAACAACCCGAGCCATAGGGCAGTTTATTGAATCTGCAGAACATAATTTGATTTTATCACGCAATGGCTGATTTCCAAAACCTCAGGCTGAACCAGCAAAGTTACGTTTAAAATAACCATATAAGGTTGTATTAGTTTTCCCGACAAATCGGGAAAAAGATGCAGAAGCCAATCACACAATAGGAACCTAAAGCGGGCTCTTAATGACTTTATTTGAAGCACCGATTGATGAAGCAAAATGGAGGAAGACATAAAAGACCTTCCTTCTCCATGTAGCAAGAATGTATCTTTCGCCACTGTTATGCCACATATTTAGCAACCTGTGAATAAGCATGAAAACAAACATATCTATATTTGATGTTCCATGGAAGCAGAGTTTCATAATGCGGTGTGATTCAACACCAATTCTGTGTTGTCATTGACCTATACTTGATGATTCTCCTGTGGCAAACAAGGTTATGTGACCATTACAGGAGTCTTCAATTGATTGCACCCCCATGACTAACATATGCCACCATCATAATGTATTACCATGAAGTTGAGCATGCAGATATGCATATTCGTTCAATCACTCTTTAACTCATACAATGACCGTAGGGTCTATAAATAGTTGATACCAATAAGTGAAGAATTGGTAAGTCATGCAAATCTGCTCCACCTCCAAACTCGAGATGTTATTCGTGATTCCCCATTTTAGGGCCATTAGCATCATTTTGCAATATAATGAAATATTTACCGAACAAACCACTGGAGCAATACAGTTTGTTCATCATTGTGACTTTGGTAGCTTCAGCTGGTAATAACAAAGTTGCGTTAACAATGACCTATATGGCACTTTACAGTTTACCATTTGTAAGTGGTCCCTTAGTTGTAGCGTAGCACAGGTAGAGTGCGTGGAACCTCTGGCCAGCTATCATGCTGCCACCAGCTTCAGTGAACCGCTTACTGCCGATGAAGACGTGGGGTGCGTTGTCGCCGAAACTATGAAGCTTTACTCGTTGTTGGCCTTACCTGGTCCAATAGCTTGTGCTTCGTCCTCCAGGTTTCGCCTATGAAAATGTCTTACCTGAATAGAAGGTTCAGCGGCCGCCTCTAATGTCCCCCTGATAGCGGTGTTCACTGTATATGTGTTGGGATGGCAACCTTGCTGCCGGGCATCGTACGTCCGGCACGTGCCCTTCATCCCTTGGCCATGCTCCACGGCTATACCTTCAGACTCGCTGTTAGATTACACTGACCCGGCATGCTCGCCTCTTACATGAGGGAGACACTAAGCAGCCCTGCTACAAGGCGCTGCTGGCACGGCCTCTCCCATAGGCCACACTGCCATAGACTTGGCATCCCCATGAAGCAGCCTTGAGAAAAGGTGCTGCTGGCGCGGGCTCTCACATTGACCCGCGCTGACCCAACTCCTGCTGTAGGAGTGTATCTAGATTCACATTCCCGGAGGAGAACCCTCCCAGCATCCGGGCTGACCATTTTTGTCAGCTGTCCCCATATCCTGGGGATGACTGCGGTTTGGGAACCACATTGCTGCTGGATTTCCCCTCCCCGGGAACCCCAGTGTCCATATATATATATACCCGCGGTGACCCTCCTGGCACCCGGGCTGACCATTCAGGTCAGTTTAACCCCATATCCTGGGGCTACTGCGGTGTGGGAACGTCTAGAGTCACTGACCGTTTTATCAGCGACTCCGATCGCGAAACCCGACATTCGCCAGCTCCCGCCTCTGCGGTCGGACCAGGGTTTCCATGGGTGGATTGAAGAGAGAGTTGGATAGAGCTCGAGGGGCTGGTGGAGTCAAGGGATATGGGGAGAAGGCAGGCACGGGTTATTGATAGTGGACGATCAGCCATGATCACAATGAATGGCGGTGCTGGCTTGAAGGGCCGAATGGCCTCCTCCTGCACCTATTTTCTATGTTTATGTTTCTATGTTTCCCCACAGCCCTTAGCTGGTTCCCTTGTCGGCCGTCGCGAAGCATCCTGCAAAAACCTCTGAAACCCGAGGTTCCTGCAGGAGACCTAAAACAGATAAGAAATACAACTTACCTGAAGTTTAAACTTACCGCTGGAGGAGCTGCGCTGCTCCAACCGGTCGCCTGCACCAATGCATCTGATGTAATGATGCACGTGCGGCTGGACAGCGTTCTTCACAAGTCACGTACGTGACTACGAAGTAAAATTTAACACAAATATCCACCACAGCATTCCTCACTGTGGTGGAGGCACAGAGTACAGTCAGCCCTCCTCCATTGTTCCCCCGTGGTCGGGGCCATGAACCTCCGCAGGCACCGCTACGGGCAGCCAGATGTACAGGCCCTCTCTTCTGAAAGGTAAGTCCCGAATCGGAGCTTCCCTACCGGAGACCGTTGGCTGCTTTGCCGAGGCAGTGTGAAGTGTAGATGGAGTCGATGGTGGGGAGTGTGGTGTGTGTGACGGACTGGGCCACATCTACAATGGTGGGGAGTGTGGTGTGTGTGACGGACTGGGCCACATCTACAATGGTGGGGAGTGTGGTGTGTGTGTGACGGACTGGGCCACATCTACAATGGTGGGGAGTGTGGTGTGTGTGACGGACTGGGCCACATCTACAATGGTGGGGAGTGTGGTGTGTGTGACGGACTGGGAGACATCTACAATGGTGGGGAGTGTAGTGTGTGTGACGGACTGGGCTACATCTACAATGGTGGGGAGTGTGGTCTGTGTGGGACAGGGCTACATCTACAACTCTCTGCAGTTTCTTGTGGTCTTGGGCAGAGCTGTTTCCAAACCAAGCTGTGACGCATCCCGACAGAATGCTTTATACGGAGCACCTGTAGAAGTCAGTGGAGACATGATGGTCAGGGTGTCTCCAGCTCACGAGATAGAATCAACAGACATTTATTATAAACCTCGAAGGAGATAGGCGACGTTTCGGGTCGAGACCCTTCTTCAGACTGGCTACTGGTTCTCACACCCGGACTTTCCGGACTACACTGCTTCCCACCCTGCTTCCTACAGACTCTATCCCCTACTGTGTCTCTCTTCAATATTATTCCTTCCAGTCACACACTGCACCCCTTCAGGGAGCAGGGATTCTGCCTTCAGTGGTCGAATGATCAATCAGTTTAAGATGAAGATAGACACAAAAAGCTGGAGTAGCTCAGCGGGACAGGCAGCAACTGTGGAGAGAAGCAATGGGTGACGTTTCCCATTGATCAGTCTGAAGAAGGGTCTTGACCTGAACGTCACCCATTGCTTCTCTCCAGAGATGCTGCCTGTCCCGCTGAGCTACTCCAGCATTTTGTGTCCACCTTTGATTTAAACCAGTATCTGCAGTTCCTTCCGACACATAATGAGTTTATTCTCCTTACAGCCGTTGTACAGCATAGCAGCACTGAGTGTGGCTGCAGCCTGTTCGGCCGAGCTGCCGTAGGTGCTTGGGCTGACTGCTCTGTGGACAGCTCCACGCTGCTCCCATCATGGGTGGTGATGGGGCACTGAAGGATCTGAATGGCCGGCCGTGATGAGCAGGGGAGCAACATCAATAATTAAGGCCGACTCTGCAGATGCTTCTCCGTAGTGAAGAATCCGCAGGTTCAAACGCTCCTTGTACATCTTTCATGGAGCGGGCTGGTTGCTATGCCAACCGTTGCTGGGTCTGAGCGTAGATCCAGGGCTTTCTGCGGTGACCTAATTACCATCTGTCAGTGCCAGGCCACACCACAGACAAACTGACCGCTCCAACATCTGGCCACGCCACGATTACACTTTACTGAGGCAACAACCAGGCAAGGCAGCTCACCGTTTAATCAGCATCAGGTCTGACTCTGGTGTATCACACCCAGTACACCAGTACTGAACCTGATTCAGGCAACTAAACCACCCGGCTACAACTAGAGAGCAGCGCTGAACCACCATCTACCTCATTGGTGACCCTCGGACTATCTTGATCGGACGTTACTGGCTTTACCTTGCACTGAACGTTATTCCCTTTATCATTTATCCGTACACTGTGACTGTAATCATGTATTGTCTTTCCGCTAACTGGTTAGCACGCAACAGAAGCTCTTCACTGTACCTCGGTACACGGGACAATAAACTAAACTGAAACTAAGCTACTTGGATTAGTACGGGTGTCAGGAGTTACGGGGAGAAGGCAGGAGAATGAGGTTGAGAGGGAAAGATAAGTCAGCCATGATTGAATGGCGGAGCAGACTCGATGGGCCGAATGGCCTAATTCTCATGTTCACAAGTTACAGAAGTATTACAGTGACTCCAACTCTCCCGCTTTCGGCGGGAGATCGCCCGCTGAAAGGGCATTTTCGCAAAATCTCCCGCCGAAAGCGGGAGAGTTGGAGTCACTGGTATTATTCCAGATTCAGGGCTTCATTAAATTGCAGCATGACAGCAGCTTTAACACATAAGGCCATTCATCCCACCTCCTGATGCCAACCAGCTGAGAGGCAGGTGGTGCAAGAAGGAACTGCAGATGCTGTTTAAATCAAAGGTAGACACAAATGCTGCAGTATCTCAGCGGGACCGGCAGCGTCTCTGGAGAGACTGAAGAAGGGTCTCGACCCGAAACGTCACCCATTCCTTCTCTCCAGAGATGCTGCCTGTCCCACTGAGTTACTGCAGAGGTGGATGGTGCCAGAATCCCGATGATCACCACTGCCAGGCAATGAGTTGGGAGCCGTAGGATCCAACCCCCGCAAACAGGCGATTGCTATCACAACATGATGCTACAGATGCACGGCAACCAATCAATTTATAGAGAAAACAAAATCTGTTTAAACAGCACTGGAAAAAACAAAATCCAAAACCATAGAAGGATATCAACCCGAAACGTCACCAGCACTCTGTGAAACGTCACCTATCCGTGTTCTCCACAGATGCTGCCTGACCCGCTGAGTTACTCCAGCACTCTGTGAAACGTCACCTATCCATGTTCTCCACAGATGCTGCCTGACCCGCTGAGTTACTCCAGCACTCTGTGAAACGTCACCTATCCGTGTTCTCCACAGATGCTGCCTGACCCGCTGAGTTACTCCAGCACTCTGAAACGTCACCTATCCGTGTTCTCCACAGATGCTGCCTGACCCGCTGAGTTACTCCGCACTCTGTGAAACGTCACCTATCCATGTTCTCCACAGATGCTGCCTGACCCGCTGAGTTACTCCAGCACTCTGTGAAACGTCACCTATCCATGTTCTCCACAGATGCTGCCTGACCCGCTGAGTTACTCCAGCTTTGTCTGTCATTAACATCCAGCGATCCTTGTCTTTCCCAACAAGAGCGTGCTGGCTCCAAACTCATCCTCTCTATTGACTTCTTCGCTCCTCTGCAGATGCGGACCTGCGTGCAAGTGAATGCTCCCAGCCACATGGTGCCAGGACCTGTCTCGTTCCAATGAAAGTGCCCTCCCCCAAGTTTAAAACATTTATATCAGCCCCGTCTCTGTTTTCAATAAGCACTTTATACGTCTGGTTTATGGTGACTGTGTCTGCGCTGCTGCCCCACCGACACCCAACCTTCCAAGTCCAAGTTCAAGTTCGTGAGTTTATTGTCGTGTGTCCCTGACAGGACAATGACATTCTTGCTTTGCTTCAGCACACAGAACATAGACGGCATGACTACAGAACAGAGCAGTGTGTCCAGCTTCAGTCCCCAAGACCAGTCAAGCCCTTCCTTCCTTGGTCTATCTACACACTGCAAACAAAAGCCGTCCTGACACACCTCAAAAACATTGCATCCTCCGAGTCTGTCTTTTGTGTTGAGGCATACTCAGTTAATGTATAAGAAATAAAGTGGACGAGCTTGAGGCTCGGTTAGAAACTGGCAAGTATGATGTTGTGGGAATTACGGAGACATGGCTGCAAGAGGGCCAGGGCTGGGAACTGAATATTCAAGGGTATACGCCCTATCGAAAAGACAGACAGGTTGGCAGAGGGGTGGGGTAGCTCTGTTGGTGAGGAATGAAATTCAGTCCCTTTCAAGGGGTGCAGGGAGACTGGGAAAATCAGGTTGGTACTGGACCCCAAGAAAGGGACTTTGTAGAGTGCCTTCATGATGGATTCTTAGAGCAGCTTGTATTGGAGCCTACGTGGGAGAAGGCAATTCTGGATTTAGTGTTGTGTAATGAACCGGATTTGATAAAGGACCTCGAGGTTAATGAGCAATTAAGAGGTAGTGACCATAACATGGTCAGGTTTAATCTACAATTGGAGAGGGAGAAGAGTAGATCGGAGGTGTCAGTGTTGCGGTTGAATAAAGGGGACTATGGGGCCATGAGGGAGGAGATGGCCAAAGTTGACGGGAAAGATACCCTAGCAGGGATGACAGTGGAACAACAATGGCAGGTGTTTCTGGGAATAATACAGAAGGTGCAGGATCAGTTCATTCCTAGGAGGAAGAAAGATTCCAAGGGGAGAAAGGGACGACCATGGCTGACAAGGGACGTCAGGGACAGTATAAAAATTAAAGCGAAGAAGTACAACATAGCAAAGATGAGCGGGAAGCAAGAGGATTGGGTAATGTTTAAAGAGCAACAGAAGATAACCAAAAAGACAATACGGGGAGAAAAGATGAGGTACGAAGGTTAGCTAGCCAAGAATATAAAGGAGGATAGTAAAAGCTTATTTCGGTATGTGAAGAGGAAAAAATTAGTTAAGACCAAAGTTGAACCCTTGAAGACTGAAAAAGGTGAATTTATTATGGGGAACAAGGAAATGGCAGATGAATTGAACAGGTACTTTGGATCTGTCTTCACTAAGGAGGACACAAACAATCTTCCTGATATAGTAGTGGCCAGAGGATCTGGGGTGACGGAGGAACTGAAGGAAATCCACATTAGGCAGGAAATGGTGTTGGGTGGACTGATGGGACTGAAGGCTGATAAATCCCCAGGGCCTGATGGTCTGCATCCCAGGGTACTTAAGGAAGTGGCTCTAGAAATCGTGGACGCATTGGTGATAATTTTCCAATGTTCTATAGACTCAGGATCAGTTCTTGTGGATTGGAGGGTAGCTAATGTTATCCCACTTTTTAAGAAAGGAGGGAGAGCGAAAACAGGGAATTATAGACCAGTTAGCCTGACATCGGTGGTGGGGAAGATGCTGGAGTCAATTATAAAAGATGAAATAGCCGCACATTTGGATAGCAGTAACAGGATCGGTCCGAGTCAGCATGGATTTACGAAGGGGAAATCATGCTTGACTAATCTTCTGGAATTTTTTTTTGAGGATGTAACTAGGATAATGGACAAGGGAGAACCAGTGGATGTAGTGTACCTGGACTTTCAGAAAGTATTTGATAAGGTCCCACACAGGAGAATTAGTGGGCAAAATTAGGGCACATGGTATTGGGGGGTAGAGTGCTGATATGGATATAGAAGTGGTTGGCAGACAGGAAACAAAGAGTAGGGATTAACGGGACCCTTTCAGAAAGGCAAGTGACTAGTGGGGTACCGCAAGGCTCGGTGCTGGGACCGCAGCTATTTACAATATACATCAATGATTTGGATGAAGGGATTCAAAGTAACATTAGCAAATTTGCAGATGACACAAAGCTGGGTGGCAGTGTGAACTGTGAGGAGGATGCTATGGGAATGCAGGGTGACTTGGACAGGTTGGGGGAGTGGGCAGATGCATGGCAGATGAAGTTTAATGTGGATAAATGTGAGGTGGGCAGATTACTATCAAAATGGCATCAAGTTGGGGAAAGGGGAAGTACAATGGGATCTGGGGGTCCTTGTACATCAGTCTATGAAAGTAAGCATGCAGGTACAGCAGGCAGTGAAGAAAGCGAATGGCATGTTGGCCTTTATAACAAGAGGAGTCGAGTATATGAGCAAAGAGGTCCTTCTGCAGTTGTACAGAGCCCTAGTGAGACCACACCTGGAGTATTGTGTGCAGTTTTAACCCTAATTTGAGGAAGGACATTCTTGCTATTGAGGGAGTGCAGCGTAGGTTTACAAGGTTAATTCCCGGGATGGCGGGTCTGTCATATGCTGAGAGAATGGAGCGGCTGGGCTTGTACACTCTGGAGTTTAGAAGGATGAGAGGGGATCTTATTGAAACATGTAAGATTGTTTGGACACGCTAGAGGCAGGAAACATGTTCCCGATGTTGGGGGAGTCTAGAACCAGGGGCCACAGTTTAAGAATAAGGGATAAGCCATTTAGAACGGAGACGAAGAGACACTTTTTCTCACAGAGAGTGGTGAGTCTGTGGAATATTGTGCCTCAGAGGGTGGTGGAGGCCGGTTCTCTGGATACTTTCAAGAGAGAGCTGGATAGGGCTCTTAAAGATAGCAGATGCAGGGGATATGGGGAGAAGGCAGGAACGAGGTACTGATTGGGGATGATCAGCCATGATCACATTGAATGCCGGTGCTGGCTCGAAGGGCCGAATGGCCTACTCCTGCACCTATTGTCTATTGTCTGTTGTCTATAATGTTCTTGTACTATTAGCCTGTTGTTATTGCATATCTCTCTTATCTGCTGATGTACCTGTACATATCTCCCTCTGCCTCTTGCTGACTGTTGGGAGATTGGTAAACGAGATATGATATTGGTAATATCGGTAATACATCCCCAGAAAGGTAAATCCACCCTTTCTGTTACCACTCTCTC
Organism: Okamejei kenojei; assembly: GCA_035221665.1. NCBI lineage: Eukaryota > Metazoa > Chordata > Chondrichthyes > Rajiformes > Rajidae > Okamejei > Okamejei kenojei. Next base: position 445,391 of record CM069133.1, read on the forward strand.
AATATGGCCGAACTTTATAAGATCTTAAGATCGAACAGAATTAGGCCATTCAGCCCATCAAGTCTACTCCTCCATTCAATCATGGCTGATCTATTTCTCCCTCCTAACCCCATTCTTCTGCCTTCTCCCCATAACCCCTGACACCCGTACTGATCAACAATCTATCAATCTCTGCCTTAAAAATATCCACTGACTTGGCCTCCACAGCCTTCTGTGGCAAAGAATTAGACCACAGAATTAGGGGTAAGCCATTTATAACGGAGATGAGGAAACGCTTTTTCACAGAGGGTTGTGAATCTGTGGAATTCCCTGCCTCAGAAGGCCAATTCTCAGGATGCTTTCAAGAGAGAGTTAGATAGTGGAGCCAGGGGATATGGGGAGCAGGCAGGAACGGGGTACTGATTTTGGATGATCAGCCATGATCACATTGAATGGCTGTGCTGGCTCGAAGCGCCAAACGGCCTACTCCTGCACCTATTGTCTATTGTCTATTGTCTAAATCATTGATGTAGATGACAAACAGTAACGGGCCCAGCACCAAACTCTTCATACACACCACTGGTCACAAACCATCCACCATCATCCTCTGCTCCCTTCCATGGAGCCAATTTGCTACTGTAGGCAGCAGCATCTTAGTCAGCATGGACAAGTTGGTGAATGGGGATGTTTCCATGCTCTATGAACCTATAGTACTAGAGTTTGAACTGATTGTATTTCTGTACAGAATATCTGATTTGTAAAACAAAGCTTTTCACTGCAGCACAGTCACAACAATGAACCTGAACGCCGCGACAGTGTTTGTGCATCGCTTCAAGACTGTTGGAAAAAAAGAACATATTTGGTGACCTTATCCCTCTTCTGAAAATAATCCTGAATAAAGTGTTGCTGAGATTTCACACTGAAACCGCATTCCTCATGTTCACACTGTGGCCCAACGAGCCTCATTAGACAAAGAACTGTTTGCTTTTATCCTTCAATATTACCAATCCCAGTGCAGGGATGTGGAGCTATTAATCAATGCTCTTGTTCATTTGGTGCAGTTGTTTAGTTTAGTTTAGTTTAGAGATACAGCTTTGGCCCACTGAGTCCACACCAACCAGCCATCCCCACACATTCACACTATCCTACACACACTAGGGACAATTCACACTTACACCAAGCCAATTATCCTAAAAAGCCGTACATTTTTGGAGTGTGGGAGGAAACTGAAGATCTCGGAGAAAACCCACGCGGGTCATGGGGAGAACGTACAAACTCCGTACGGACAGCACCCGTGCTCAGGATCGAACCGGGGTGTCTGGAGCTGTAAGCGGTGTAAGGCACCACCTGCCTCCCCTGGTGATGGAAGTGAGTTGCAGCCTCCTCTCTGCCAATGTTTCTAAGCAGGCTGCTGCAAACTGCAAACTGACCCTACTAGATCAGGGTTCATTATTGTCACATATGCACTGCACAGTAAACGTCTTGCACCCATCGCCATATGTTGGTGCCAGTTACAAAAGCAAAAATCCAAAGTCCACCTGCTGGATGTACTGGAGCACAGACAAACACTTAGCATCAACACACGTGCCTCGGGAAAGCAGCCAACAGGATCAAAGACTTGTCCACCCCTGCCATTCCCTCTTCTCCCCACTCCGGTCCGTCCAGCAGAAGGTACAGAAGCTCTAAACGAAACACTTGATGCCACTGTACTCACAAACCCATCTGGGTCTCCAGAGCCATTTCAGGAGGAGAATCCAACCCCGACCCAGACAAGCCACAACATGAGTCAGTATCCACTGCATTTTAGTTTGACTTTAGTTCAGAGATACAGCATGGAAACAGGCCCTTCGGCCCACTGAGTCCGCACCAACCAGCGATCCCCGCGCACTAACACTATCCTACACACACTAGGGACACTTTACAATCATTACTGAAACCAATTAACCTACAAACCTGCACGTCTTTGGAGTGTGGGAGGAAACCGGAGCACCCGGAGAAAACCCACGCAGGTCACAGGGCGAACGTACAAACTCCACACAGACAGCACCCGTAGTCAGGATTGAACCCGGGTCTCTGGCGCAGTGAGGCAGCAGCTCTACCCGCTGCTCCACGGTGGACTTAAGGCCCTGTCCCACTTACGTGTCCATGGCACGCAAATTACGCGACCTCGTCGTTGCGTTGAGGTGCGATGTTCCCACGAGAGTTGCGTGCGTCTTCATGCGCCCGCACAGCCATCTGGAGCGCGTGACGTCATTTGAAGATGGACACAAAATGCAGCAGTAACGCGGCAGTACGCGGCAGTACGTTGGAGCGCGGAAGATTTAGTTCACTACAAACCCCCGGAGAGCCGTACAATGCCACATAGAACTACATACCCCTCCGTGCTCCTCAGCACCCGTGCGCCTCAATGCGACCACGAGGTCGCATAATTTGCGTGCCAAGGACACATACGTGGGACAGGGGCTTTACTCATCATGCATCATGTATGTTCTCATCCAAATCATTGATAGATGAAAAACAATGGCACCAAACCCTGAGGCAACAAGACATGAACTCCAGCTGTTAATCTCTGTAAATCTCTCTCTCTCTCTGAACCCGACTCTCCCTCCTCATTCAAAGCCCATTCCAGGTGTCCACATATCCACGGTAGAAAGTTGTTGATAATCACTCCTGAAATGTTTCTATACATTATGTGCACTGGTATGTGGGAGGTCTTGATGCACAGAATGTAAAGACACACACGGCAGTAGTGTGGCCTTCATCTACCAGTGGATGGCAATGGTCTTGTCACAGTTACAAGCTGAGGCAGTGTTTCCTGTGTGTGTCCGTCCTGGCGTGACTGGGCTGATGGAACGCAAGGATGAGGAAAGAGGGAGAGGGAGGAAGAGTGGGAGAGGGTGGAGGTGGACTGGGAACCAGTCTGAAGAAGGGTCTGCATTGTAGCATTGTACCTCACCGTACTGGGTTTGAACCTGCGACCTAGTTGCGTCTATTTCACCACTTCGTCACCCTGCTGTATGACAACAGATTCAAATGAGTTGAACACAGAGAACAGATCATTGGTGTGCAGTTTTGGTCCCCTAATTTGAGGAAGGACATTCTTGCTATTGAGGGAGTGCAGCGTAGGTTTACAAGGTTAATTCCCGGGATGGCGGGACTGTCATATGCTGAGAGAATGGAGCGGCTGGGCTTGTACACTCTGGAGTTTAGAAGGATGAGAGGAGATCTTATTGAAACATATAAGATTGTTAAGGGCTTGGACACGCTAGAGGCAGGAAACATGTTCCCGATGTTGGAGGAGTCCAGAACCAGAGGCCACATTTTAAGATTAAGGGGTAAGGCCATTTAGAACGGAGACGTGTCTGTGTAATTCTCTGCCTCAGAGGGCGGTGGAGGCCGGTTCTCTGGATAATATCAAGAGAGAGCTAGATAGGGCTCTTAAAAATAGTGGAGTCAGGGGATATGGGGAGAAGGCAGGAACAGGGTCCTGATTGGGGATGATCAGCCATGATCACATTGAATGGCGGTGCTGGCTCGAAGGGCCAAATGGCCTACTCCTGCACCTATTGTCTATTGTCTATTGGTCACAGCTCCCACCCAAAGGACACTGTGTGTTATTTTCATGCCTTTCATCGGTGCGAGCTGTTGCATTTTGCGAAGTTAAACCAGGGCAGGACCATCACTGTGAATGTTAATGTCCCGGGAAGAGATGCAGACCAGAGGGATCTAGGAGTGCAGGAACATGCATGTTCTTGTTACAGTGAAGGGCAAGGCCGGTGGGCGTAAGGAAGCTTGGGTGATGAGGCTCTGGTCAAGAATGAGAAGGATGCATGGGGCAGTTATATGCAGCTGGGATCAAGTGTATCCCTGGAGGAGGTTCGGCAATTGAGGAGCAAAGTTAATATCAGGAGAAGAAAGGAGACAGCTCTGGCAGATAATATTAGGGAAAATCTAACGAGATTTTACGTACCTACATACTGTAGATACATGGATATATACACAATATACACAATGAACACGCACGAGTAGCATCATTCGAGCCAGCACCGCCATTCAATGTGATCATGGCTGATCATCCACAATCAGTACCCCGTTCCTGCCTTCTCTCCATACCCCTTGATTCCGCCAGCCCGGAGAGCGATATCTTGCTCTCTCTTGAAAACATCCAGTGAATCGTCCTCCACTGACTTCTGAGACAGAGAATTTCACAAACTCTCTGGGTGAAAAAGTTTGTCCTCATCTCAGTTCTAAATGGCTTACTCCTTATTCTTAAACTGTGGCCCCTGGTTCTGGACTCCCCCAACATCGGGAACATGTTCCCTGCATCCAGCATGTCCAAACCCTTAATGATCTTATATGTTTCTACAAGATTCCCTATCATCCTTCTAAACTCCAGAATATACAAGCCCAGCCGCTCCATTCTATGAACATATGACAGTCCCACCATCCCGGGAATTAACCTGGTGAACCTACACTGCACTCCCTCAATAGCAAGAATGTCCTTCCACAAATTTGGAGACCAAAACTGCACACAATACACAGGTGTGGTCTCACCAGGGCCTTGTAAAACTCCAGAAGGACCTCTTTGCTCCGACACTCAACTCTTGTTATGAAGGACAATATGCCATTCGCTTTCTTCACTGCCTGCTGTACCTGCATGCTTACTTTCATAGACTGATGTACAAGGACCCCCAGATCCCGTTGTACTTCCCCTTTTCCTAATTTGGCACCATTCAGATAATAATCAGCCTTCCTGTTCTTGCCACCAAAGTGAATAACCTCACATTTATCCACATTAAACTTCATCTGCCATGCATCTGCCCACTCCCCCAACCTGTCCAAGTCACCCTGCATTCTCATAGCATCCTCCTCACAGTTCACACTGCCACCCAGCTTTGTGTCATCTGCAAATTTGCTAATGTTACTTTGAATCCCTTCATCTCAAATCATTGATGTATATTGTAAATAGCTGCGGTCCCAGCACCGAGCCTTGCGGTACCCCACTAGTCACTGCCCGCCATTCTGAAAGGGACCCGTTAATCCCTACTCTTTGTTTCCTGTCTGCCAACCACTTCTCTATCCATGTCAGCACTCTACCCCCAATACCATGTGCCCTAATTTTGCCCACTAATCTCCTCTGTGGGACCTTATCAAATGCTTTCTGAAAGTCCAGGTACACTACATCCACTGGCTCTCCCTTGTCCATTTTCCTAGTCACATCCAGAAGATTAGTCAAGCATGATTTCCCCTTCGTAAATCCATGCTGACTCGGACCGATCCTGTTACTGCTATCCAAATGTGCGGCTATTTCACCTTTTATAATTGACTCCAGCATCTTCCCCACCACCGATGTCAGGCTAACTGGTCTATAATTCGCCGTTTTCTCTCTCCCACCTTTCTTAAAAAGTGGGATAACATTAGCTACCCTCCAATCCACAGGAACTGATCCTGAGTCTATAGAACATTGGAAAATGATCACCAATGCATCCACGATTTCACGAGCCAACTCCTTGAGTACCCTGGGATGCAGACCATCAGCCTTCAGTCCCATCAGTCTACCCAACACCATTTCCTGACTAATGTGAATTTCCTTCAGTTCCTCCGTTACCCCAGGTCCTCTGGCCACTAATACACCTGGGAGATTGTTTGTGTCCTCCTTAGTGATGGGAAAGAGGGTAACTAGAGGGTAACTAGAGGGAGAACAGGGCCCCTCAGAACCACAGCGGTCACCTCAGTGTGGAGCCACAGAAGATGGGCTCGGTCCTCAATGCATATTTCTCCTCTGTATTGATGGAGGAGAAACACAGGAGGACTAGAAACTTGGGGCAGTCACTGGAAGTGTATTGAGAGCAGGTAGACATAAAATGCTGGAGTAACCCAGCGGGACAGGCAGCATCTCTGGAGAGAAGGAATGGGTGACGTTTCGGGTCAAGAAACTTCTTCAGACTGAAGATCTGAGAAACGTCACCCATTCCTTCTCTCCAGAGATGCAGCCTGGCCTGCTGTTACTCCAGCATTTTGTGTCTACCTTCGATTTAAACCAGCAGCTGCAGTTCTTTCCTACACATGTCTTGAGAGCAGTCAGTGTTACGGTGGAAGTGGTGCTGAACGTACTATTGTGTATGAAGGTAGACAAAGCTCCAGGGCCTGAGCAGATATATCAGAGGACGTTGTGGGAAATTAGAGAGGAAATTGCGGGCGCCCTGGTTGAAATGTATGTTGTCATTACAAACAGGAGAGGTGATGGAAGGCTGGGGGTATCTGACATTGTGCCTCTATTCAAGAAGGACTACAAGGTAAGGCTGGGAATAGACCAGTGAGCCTAACCTCAGCTGGCAAGTTACTGGAGAGGATTCTGAGGGTGAAGAGGATTACAAAGGGAATTACAAGATTGAGTGAATGTGCAGTA
>CM069133.1:456778-524440 GCA_035221665.1 Okamejei kenojei
GGGGGAGCGGTGCCCGTGAGAGTCCCCCTGGAGTGGCCGGTGGGTCCCAGACCCTGGCGCTCACTGCCCGTGTAGAGGGGGGAGTTGGCCAGCTCTTGGCACGGTGGCACGTCACGATGGTGCATGGTCTCTGGTCCCTGTCCCCACCAAGCGCAGGGTGCATGGTCCCTGGTCCCTGTCCCCACCAAGCGCAGGGTGCATGGTCCCTGGTCCCTGGTCCCTGTCCCCACCAAGCGCAGGGTGCATGCTCCCTGGTCCCTGTCCCCACCAAGCGCAGGGTGCATGGTCCCTGGTCCCTGTCCCTGGGCAAGCGCAGGGTGCATGGTCCCTGGTCCCTGTCCCCACCAAGCGCAGGGTGCATGGTCCCTGGTCCCTGGTCCCTGGTCCCCACCAAGCGCAGGGTGCATGCTCCCTGGTCCCTGTCCCCACCAAGCGCAGGGTGCATGCTCCCTGGTCCCTGTCCCCACCAAGCGCAGGGTGCATGCTCCCTGGTCCCTGTCCCCACCAAGCGCAGGGTGCATGCTCCCTGGTCCCTGTCCCTGGGCAAGCGCAGGGTGCATGGTCCTGTCCCTGTCCCTGTCCCCACCAAGCGCAGGGTGCATGCTCCCTGGTCCCTGTCCCCAGCAAACGCAGGGTGTTCACCAGCATGTAAACAAGGTGCAGGGGGCACTGACGTCACGGCATCTGTACACATCTGTACACATCTGTACACATCTGCCAGTGTTCACATCACAACACCATGCTTACGCCAGCATGGTTGCTGCAGCTGTGCTCCAAGACTTTGCTGACTTCCATCTGTCAGAACAGATGCAAACAAAGCTCCTTTGATGCTGGTGACACACAATGGGCCCCCAGTGACAGAGCAACACTGCCCCAATGCAACTTTAAAGGGACATCCGCAGGACGTTCACCAGCATTGAGCACGACTACTGCTCAGTGACAAAACTCCTGAGTGAGGCAAAGGTAACTCCAGGAAGAAGATGAGGAGGGATTTCTTTGGTCAGAGGGGGTGAATCCGTAGGATTATTTGCCACAGACGGCTGTGGAGGCCAAGTCAGATAGAAACTTAGAAACATAGAAAATAGGTGCAGGAACAGGCCATTCGGCCCTTCAAGCCTGCACCGCCATTCAATATGCTGATCATTCAACTCAGTATCCTGTACCTGCCTTCTCTCCATACCCCCTGATCCCTTTAGCCTCAAGGGCCACATCTATGACAGATTCTTGATTAGTGCGGGTGTCAGGGGTTAAGGGGAGAAGGCAGGAGAATGGGGTTAGGAGGGAGAGATAGATCAGCCATGATTGAATGGTGGAGTAGACTTGATGGGCCGAATGGCCTAATTTTGCTCCTAAAACATGTTTTTATGACCCCTGGCTTGCTAACTATGTCACAAAATCTTAGGGTAATACAGTGTGGAAACAGCCCCTTTGGCCCAACGTCCACACCGGCCAACATGCCCCATCTACAATAGTTCCACTGACCTATGTTTGGCCCAGATCCCTCTAAACCTGTCCTATCCATGTACCTGTCTAAATGTTTCTTAAACATTGCGATAGTCCCAGCCTCAACTACCTCCTCCAGCAGCTCGTTCCATACACCCACCACCCTCTGTGTGAAATCACTCGAATCCTGCAGCATCCTCGTAAAGCTCTCTCGTGCACTTTTAGTTTAACAACATCCTTCCTGTAGTACAGTGACCACAACTGACCATCGTACTCCACATGTGGTCTCACCAACATCTGTACATCATCTGTAACACGACATCCCAACATGCAGGCAGGACAGGCACCATCTCTGGACAGAGGGAATGGGTGACGTTTTGGGTCAAGACCCTTCTTCAGACTGGGAGTCAGGGGAGAGGGAGTCTAAAGATATAGAAGGGTAAGGTGTGAAAATGACAGATCAAAGCAGACGATAATAAGTAAATGTAGAATGGTTCATTGTCAGCTGAGGGGAAAGTGACAAAGAGGTGTACAATCAGTAAAATGAATCAGAAGGATAGTGAAACCAGTCGGAGAACTAGGGTGGGGTTGGGACAGAGAGAGATTTTTGGGGAAGGAGTGACCTGTATAAAAAGGACGGGTTGCACTTGAACCCGAGGGGGACCAGTATCCTGGCAGGGAAATTTGCAAAGGCTATCGGGGGGACTTTAAACTAGAACGGTTGGGGGGAGGGACAGTAGAGAAGGACAGTAGACGGTCGACAGGGTCGGAGGCAGGAGGCAGGGAAGGGAAGCACTCAGACCCAACATGTAGGGGGGAAAGAAGACAAAAATAATTAACAGAGAATAAGAGGTGGTGGGTTTCCAGGGCAAAAATCAAAAGGGGCCACTTGTCAACATAATTGTATAAGGAGTAAAGAGTGTTGTAAAAACAAGCCTGAAGGCTTTGTGTCTCAATGCGAGGAGCATTTGTAATAAGGTGGACAAGTTGAAGGTGCAGACAGCTATTAATAATTATGATATAGTTGGGATCACGGAGACATGGCTCCAGGGTGACCAAGGCTGGGAGCTGAACATCCAGGGATATTCAATATTCAGGAGGGATAGACAGAAAGGAAAGGGAGGTGGGTAGCATTGCTGGTGAGAGAGGAGATTAATGCAATAGAAAGGAAGGTCATTAGCTTGAAGGATGTGGAATCGATATGGGTAGAGCTGTGAAACTCTAAGGGGCAGAAAACGCTAGTGGGAGTTGTGTACAGGCCACCTAACAGTAGTAGTGGAGTTGGGATGGCATCAAACAGGAAATTAGAAATGCGTGCAACAAGGGTAAAACAGTTATAATGGGTGACTTCAATCTACATATAGATTGGGTGAATCAAATGGGCAGGGGTGCTGAGGAAGAGGATTTCTTGGAATGTATGCGGGATAGTTTTCTAAACCAACATGTGGAGGAACCAACGGGAGAGCAGGCTATTCTAGACTGGGTATTGAGTAATGAGAAAGGGTTAGTTAGCAGTCTTGTTGTGCGTGGCCCCTTGGGCAATAGTGACCATAATATGGTTGAGTTCCTCATTAGGATGGAGAGTGACATAATTAAGTGAGAAACAAAGGTTCTGAACTTAAACAAAGGTAACTTTGAAGGTATGAGACGTGAATTGGCCAAGATAGACTGGCAAGTGATTCTTAAAGGGTTGACAGTGGATGTGCAATGGAAGGTATTTAAAGGCTGCATGGATGAACTACAACAATTGTTCATCCCAATTTGGCAAAATATTAAATCAGGGAAGGTAGTGCATCTGTGGATAACAAGAGAAATCAGGGATAGTATAAAAACAAAAGATGAAGCATACAAATTAGCCAGAAAAAGCAGCCTACCAGAGGACTGGGAGAAATTCAGTCCAGCAGAGGAGGACAAGGGGCGTAATTAGGAAAGGGAAAATAGATTATGAAAGAAAACTGGCAGGGAACATAAAAACTGACTGCAAAAGTTTTTATAGATATGTGAAGAGAAAGAGATTAGTTAAAACAAATGTAGGTCCCTTGCAATCAGAAACAGGTGAATTAATCATGGGGAACAAGGACATGGCAGACCAATTGAATAACTACTTTGGGTCTATCTTCACTAAGGAAGACATAAATAATCTGCCGGAAATAGCAGGGGACCGGGGGTCAAATAAGGTGGAGGAACTGAGTGAAATCCAGGTTAGCTGGGAAGTGTTTGTTGGGTAAATTGAATGGATTAAAGGCCGATAAATCCCCAGGGTCATATAGTCTGCATCCCAGAGTACTCAAGGAAGTAGCCACAGAAATAGTGGATGCATTAGTGATAATTTTTCAAAACTCCTTAGATTCTGGAGTAGTTCCTGAGGATTGGAGGGTAGCTAATGTAACCCCACTTTTCAAAAATGGAGGGAGAGAGAAAACGGGGAATTACAGACCAGTTAGTCTAACATCGGTAGTGGGGAAACTGCTTGAGTCAGTTATTAAAGATGGGATAGCAGTACATTTGGAAAGTGGTGAAATCATTAGACAAAGTCAGCATGGATTTACGAAAGGTAAATCATGTCTGACAAATCTTACAGAATTTTTCGAGGATGTAACTAGCAGAGTGGATAAGGGAGAACCAGTGGATGTGTTATATCTAGACTTTCAGAAGGCTTTTGACAAGGTCCCGCATAAGAGATTAGTATACAAACTTAAAGCACATGGTATTGGGGGTTCAGTGTTGATGTGGATAGAGAACTGGCTGGCAGACAGGAAGCAAAGGGTAGGAGTAAACGGATCCTTTTCAGAATGGCAGGCAGTGACTAGTGGGGTGCCGCAAGGCTCAGTGCTGGGACCCCAGCTATTTACAATATATATTAATGATTTGGACGAGGGAATTGAATGCAACATCTCCAAGTTTGCGGATGACACTAAGCTGGGGGGTAGTGTTAGCTGTGAGGAGGATGCTAGGAGGCTGCAAGATGACTTGGATAGGCTGGGTGAGTGGGCAAATGCATGGCAGATGCAGTATAATGTGGATAAATGTGAGGTTATCCACTTTGGTGGCAAAAACAGGAGGGTAGACTATTTTCTGAATGGTGGCAAATTAGGAAAAGGGGAGATGCAACGAGACCTGGGTGTCATGGTACACCAGTCATTGAAAGTAGGCATGCAGGTGCAGCAGGCTGTGAAGAAAGCGAATGGTATGTTGGCATTCATAGCGAAAGGATTTGAGTATAAGAGCTGGGAGGTTCTACTGCAGTTGTACAGGGTCTTGGTGAGACCACACCTGGAGTATTGCGTACAGTTTTGGTCTCCTAATCTGAGAAAATACATTCTTGCCATAGAGGGGGTACAGAGAAGGTTCACCAGACTGATTCCTGGGATGTCAGGACTTTCATATGAGGAAAGACTGGATAGACTTGGCTTGTACTCACTAGAATTTAGAAGACTGAGGGTGGATCTTATAGAAACTTACAAAATTCTTAAGGGGTTGGATAGGCTAAATTAAGGAAGATTGTTCCCGATGTTGGGGAGGTCCAGAACAAGGGCTCACAGTCTAAGGAGAAGGGGAAATTCCTTTAGGACCGAGATGAGGAAAACATTTTTCACACAGAGAGTGTTGAGTCTCTGGAATTCTCTGCCACAGAAGGTAGTTGAGGCCAGTTCATTGGCTATATTTAAGAGGGAGTTAGATGTGGCCCTTGTGACTAAAGGGATCAGGGGGTATGGAGAGAAGGCAGGTACAGGATACTGAGTTGAATGATCAGCCATGATCATATTGAATGGCGGTGCAGGCTCGAAGGGCCGAATGGCCTACTCCTGCACCTATTTTCTATGTTTCTATGTTTCTATGAGAGGGGAAGCCAGGGCTATTTGAAGTTAGAGAGGTCATTGTTCATACCGCTGGTGTGTAAGCTGCCCAAGTGTTGTTACCTCGAGGCCCATTTGCGCTGGGCCTCGCTCTGGTAGTGGAGGAGGCTCAGGACAGAATGGTCAGTGTGGGAATGGGAGGGGGAGTTATACACCCGGCCCACGTAGGAAACCTGAACGGAAACCTCTGGAGACTTTGCGTCCCACCCAAGTTTTCCGTGCGATTCCCGGAGGTTCCCGGTTTTTCTCCTCCGGCAACCAGCTTCAACTAGCATCGCAACCGGCTTCGACTAAAAAATTACCGATTTTTAAAACGGAACCACTTTAGGGAGACTGACAAAAACCCCCGGGAACTTCCGGGAACCGCACGGAAACCTTGGGTTGGGCCAAAGTCTCCAGATGTTTCCGTTCAGGTTTCCTAATTGGGACAGGGGAATTAGTATTTAGCAACCGAGAGATCGCGTAGGCCCAGGCCAGAGGAGGTATTCAGCAAAAGGATCTCAGCCTGAAACGTCACCCATTCCTTCTCTCCAGAGATGCTGCCTGACCCGCTGAGTTACTCCAGCACTCTGTGAAACGTCACCTATCCATGTTCTCCACAGATGCTGCCTGACCCGCTGAGTTACTCCAGCACTCTGTGAAACGTCACCTATCCATGTTCTCCACAGATGCTGCCTGACCCGCTGAGTTACTCCAGCACTCTGTGAAACGTCACCTATCCATGTTCTCCACAGATGCTGCCTGACCCACTGAGTTACTCCAGTACTCTGTGTAAACCAGCATCTGCAGTTCCTTCCTGTACATCCCAACTTCCCTGCTCATTACTGTGACTGATGAAGGCCAGTGTGCAGCCGACCCACCCTGGCCTGTGGGTTGGGCCCTACTGCCAACAGCGGGCACAGTGAGCCAGGATCAACCATTTGTCATCAAGCCCTGTGTCCCCTTTGGTAGAGTCACTGGGCCAACCACAGGCAAGTGTATCACAGAGAGGATAGACCCGAAATGCTGGAGTAACTCAGCGGGTCAGGCAGCATCTGTGGAGAGAACATAGAAACATAGAAAACATAGAAATTAGGTGCAGGAGTAGGCCATTCAGCCCTTCGAGCCTGCACCGCCATTCAATATGATCATGGCTGATCATCCAACTCAGTATCCCGTACCTGCCTTCTCTCCATACCCTCTGATCCCCCTTAGCCACAAGGGGCCACATCCAACTCACTCTTAAATATTGAAGGAATGGGTGACGTGTCAGGTTGTGACCCTTCTTCCTTTTCATGGAGGGGACTGGGCAGAATGTCACCCTGTATCTCCCCTGTATCTCCCCGTGTATCCCCCCTGTATCTATCTCCCCTGTATCCCCCCCTGTATCTCTGTATCTCCTCTGTATCTGCTACAGTTATAATGGGTGACTTCATCTACATATAGATTGGGTTAATCAAATTGGCAGGGGTGCTGAGGAAGAGGATTTTTTGGAATGTATGCGGGATAGTTATCTAAATCAACATGTAGAGGAACCAACTAGAGAGCAGGCTATTTTAGACTGGGTTTTTGAGTAATGAGGAAGGGTAATTAGCCGTCTTGTTGTACGTGCCCCCTTGGGCAAGAGTGACCATAATATGGTTGAGTTCTCCATTAGGATGGAGAGTGACATTGTTAATTCAGAAACAATGGTTCTGAACTTAAAGAAAGGTAACTTTGAGGGTATGAGACGTGAATTGGCGAAGATTGACTGGCAATAATTCTAAAAGGGTTGACGGTGGATATACAATGCATTTAAAGACTGCATGGATGAACTACAAAAATTGTTCATCCCAGTTTGGCAAAAGAATAAATCGGGGAAGGTAGTGCATCCGTGGATACAAGGGAAATCAGGGATAGTATCAAAGCAAAGGATGATGCGTACAAAGTAGCCAGAAAAAGCAGCATACCAGAGGACTGGGAGAAATTCAGAGACCAGCAGAGGAGGACAAAGGGCTTAATTAGGAAAGGAAAAATAGATTATGAAAGAAAACTGGCAGGGAACATAAAAAACTGACTGCAAAAGTTTTTATAGATATGTGAAGAGAAAGAGGTTAGTTAAAACAAATGTATCCCTTGCAGTCAGAAACAGGTGAGTTGATCATGGGGAACAAGGATATGGCGGACCAATTAATAACTACTTTGGTTCCGTCTTCACTAAGGAAGACATAAATAATCTGCCGGAAATAGCAGGGGACTGTGGGTCAAAGGAGGAATCTGAGTGAAATCCAGGTCAGTCGGGAAGTGGTGTTGGGTATTGAATAGATTAAAGGCCGATAAATCCCAGGGCCAGATAGGCTGCATCCCAGAGTACTTAAGGAAGTAGCTCAGGAAATAGTGGATGCATTAGTAATCTTTCAAAACTCTTTAGATCTCTGGAGTAGTTCCGAGGATTGGCGGGTAGCTGTAACCCCCTCTTTTTAAGAAGGGAGGGGAGAGAAAACGGGGAATCCAGACCAGTTAGTCTAACATCGGTAGTGGGGGAAACTGCTAGAGTCAGTTATTAAAGATGTAGCAGCACATTTGGAAAGTGGTGAAATCATTGGACAAAGTCAGCCTGGATTTACAAAAGGTAAATCATGTCTGACGAATCTTGTGGAATTTTTCGAGGATGTAACTAGTAGCGTGGATAAGGGAGAACCAGTGGATGTGGTATATCTGGACTCAGTTTCGACAAGGTCCCACATGAGATTAGTATACAAACTTAAAGCATACGGTATTAGGGGTTCAGTATTGATGTGGATCTGGCTGGCAAACAGGAAGCAAAGAGTAGGAGTAAACGGGTCCTTTTCACAATGGCAGGCAGTAACTAGTGGGGTACCGCAGGGCTCAGTGCTGGGACCCCAGCTATTTACAATATATATTAATGATCTGGATGAGGGAATTGTATCTCCAAGTTTGCGGATGACACTAAGCTGGGGGGCAGTGTTCGCTGTGAGGAGGATGCTAGGAGACTGCAAGGTGACTTGGATAGGCTGGGTGAGTGGGCAAATGTTTGGCAGATGCTATAATGTGGATAAATGTGAGGTTATCCACTTTGGTGGCAAAAACTATTATTTAAATGGTGGCCGATTAGGAAAAGGGGAGATGCAGCGAGACCTGGGTGTCATGGTACACCAGTCATTGAAAGTAGGCATCAGGTGCAGCAGGCAGTGAAAAAAGCGAATGGTATGTTAGCTTTCATAGCAAAAGGATTTGAGTACAGGAGCAGGGAGGTTCTACTTCAGTTGTACAGGGTCTTGGTGAGACCCACCTGGAGTATTCGTGCAGTTTTGGTCTCCAAATCTGAGGAAGGACATTATTGCCATGAAGGGAGTGCATAGAGAAGGTTCACCAGACTGATTCCTGGGATGTCAGGACTGTATCTTGTATGGATAGACTCGTTTATACTCTCTGGAATTCCATCTATATCTGTATAGTATCTTGTATCAGGCTGTATCTTGTTCCCGATGTTGGGGAAGTCTCCCCTGGATAAAGATTCCCCGATGGTATCTCTGTAGTATCTCTGTATCTCGTATCTCTGTAGCCTGTATCTTGTATCTTGTATCTCTGGATCTATATCTCTGTATCCCATCTGTATCTCTGTAGTATCTTGTAGTATCTCCCCTGTATCTTGGAATCTCCCCTGTATCTCCCCTGTATCTCTGTATCTCCCCTGTATCTCTGTATCTCTGTATCTCCCCTGTATCTCCCCTGTATCTCTGTATCTCCCCCTGTATATCTGTATCTCCCCTGTATCTCCCCTGTATCTCTGTATCTCCCCTGTATCTCCCCTGTATCTCTGTATCTCCCCTGTATCTCCCCTGTATCTCCCCTGTATCTCTGTATCTCCCCTGTATCTCCCCTGTATCTCTGTATCTCCCCTGTATCTCCCCCTGTATCTCTGTATCTCCCCTGTATCTCCCCTGTATCTCCCCTGTATCTCCCCCTGTATCTCTGTATCTCCCCTGTATCTCCCCCTGTATCTCTGTATCTCCCCCTGTATCTCTGTATCTCCCCTGTATCTCCCCCTGTATCTCTGTATCTCCCCTGTATCTCTGTATCTCCCCTGTATCTCCCCTGTATCTCTGTATCTCCCCTGTATCTCCCCATGTATCTCTGTATCTCCCCTGTATCTCCCCTGTATCTCTGTATCTCCCCTGTATCTCCCCTGTATCTCTGTATCTCCCCTGTATCTCCCCCTGTATCTCTGTATCTCCCCCTGTATCTCTGTATCTCCCCTGTATCTCTGTATCTCCCCTGTATCTCCCCTGTATCTCTCTGTATCTCCCCCCCTGTATCTCCCCTGTATCTCTGTATCTCTGTATCTCTGTATCCCCTGTATCTCTGTATCTCCCCTGTATATCCCCTATATCTCCCCATGTATCTCTGTATCTCCCCTGTATCTCCCCTGTATCTCCCCTGTATCTCTGTATCTCCCCCTGTATCTCCCCTGTATCTCTGTATCTCCCTGTATCTCCCCCTGTATCTCTGTATCTCCCCTGTATCTCCCCTGTATCTCCCCCTGTATCTCTGTATCTCCCTGTATCTCTGTATCTCCCCTGTATCTCTGTATCTCCCCTGTATCTCCCCTGTATCTCCCCCCTGTATCTCTGTATCTCCCCTGTATCTCCCTGTATCTCCCTGTATCTCCCCTGTATCTCCCCTGTATCTCCCTGTATCTCCCCTGTATCTCCCCCTGTATCTCTGTATCTCCCTGTATCTCCCCTGTATCTCCCCTGTATCTGTATCTCTGTATCTCCCCTGTATCTCCCCCCTGTATCTCTGTATCTCCCCTGTATCTCCCCCTGTATCCCCCCATGTATCTCTGTATCCCCTGTATCTCCCCCCTGTATCTCTGTATCTCCCCTGTATCTCCCCCTGTATCTCTGTATCTCCCCCTGTATCTCCCCCTGTATCTCTGTATCTCCCCTGTATCTCCCCCTGTATCTCTGTATCTCCCCTGTATCTCCCCCTGTATCTCTGTATCTCCCCTGTATCTCCCTGTATCTCCCCCTGTATCTCCCCTGTATCTCCCCTGTATCTCCCCCTCTGTATCTCTGTATCTCTGTATCCCCCTGTATCTCCCCCCTGTATCTCTGTATCCCCTGTATCTCTGTATCTCCCCTGTATCTCCCCCTGTATCTCCCCCTGTATCTCCCCCTGTATCTCTGTATCTCCCTGTATCTCCCCCCTGTATCTCTGTATCTCCCTGTATCTCCCCCTGTATCTCTGTATCTCCCCTGTATCCCCCTGTATCTCTGTATCTCCCCTGTATCTCTGTATCTCCCTGTATCCCCCCTGTATCTCCCCCTGTATCTCTGTATCTCCCCCTGTATCTCCCCCTGTATCTCTGTATCCCCTGTATCTCCCCCTGTATCTCTGTATCTCCCCTGTATCTCTGTATCTTCCCCCTGTATCCCCCCCTGTATCTCTGTATCTCCCCTGTATCTCCCCTGTATCTCCCCTGTATCTCTGTATCTCCCCTGTATCCCCCTGTATCTCCCTGTATCTCCCCTATATCTCCCCCTGTATCTCTGTATCTCCCCTGTATCTCCCTCTGGGATGGCATGTAATTCCTAACCCAGTCTTCACCATCCTACCGCAACTAGAGAGCGGTCCTGACCTCCCATCTACCTAATTGGAGACCCTCAGACTATCCTTGATCGGACCTTACCTTGCACTAAACGTTTGTTCCTTGAACAGGTATCTGTACACTGTGGATGGCTCGATTGTAATCATGTATAGTCTTTCCAAGATAGATACAAAAAGCTGGAGTAACTCAGCGGGACAGGCAGCATCTCTGGAAAGAAGGAATGGGTGATGTTTCGGGCGGAGACCCTTCCTCAGACTGGTTAGCACGCAACAAAAGCTTTTCATTGTACCTCTGTACAGGTGAGAATAAACAATGTCCCAGCTGACCATGGCCACTCAACATGGGGTGTGAGTCACAGACAGGACACTATATGTTGGAGGCAGGAGGATGAGGGGTGACCCTACAGTGGAGTACAATGGAATCCATTGACAGAAGTGTAGTTGGGGGGGGCAAGAAGGAGGACTGTAAGCTTGCCTTCATTGTTAGGGGCATTGAATATGAGAGTCAGGAAGTCATGATGAACTCTATAGGACGTTGGTCAGGCTGTATTTGGAGTATTGCATGCGGTTCTGGTCGCCCTGTTACAGTGAGGATGTGGAGGCTTGGTGCAGAGGAGGTTTACTAGAACCATGCCGGGATTAGAGGGTTTCAGCTACAGGGAGAGGCTTGGGCAGATTTTAACAATCTGTTTTCTCTGGAACGCTGCAGATTGCGGAGAGACTTGATAACATTATGAGAGGCATAGATAGGGTAGACAGTCAGAATCTTTTTTCTAGGGTGAAAATGTCCAACACTAGAGGGCGTAGGTTTAAGGTGAGAGGGGGAACTTTTGTTACACGTGTGGTGGTGGGTGCGTGGAACGTGCTGCCAGGGGTGGGCGTGGTGGGCGCAGATACGGCAGTGGTGTTTGACAGATGTTTGACTTTGGGATAGGCACGTGGATATGCAGGGAATGGAGGGAAATGGATCACGTGCAGGCAGTACAACATGGGATCATGTTTGGCACATTGTGGGCTGAAGGGCCTGCTCTTGCGCTGTCCTATGACCTGATGTCATCTGCTTGTCGATTATTTTAATTGATGGCTGGAGATTTTTCCTGCATTCAGTACGTTGTAGATAGTTTATGTTGGATCATGATTGAGTAATGAAAAACACAAAACAATAGTCTCCTAAACGTTAAATTCCCTGGACAAGCATATTATGGAAGTGCTTTGTATATTTATATAAGTCTGTGATATTAGTGACCTGTCAGCAGCTTAAATGAACTTGCACAGTTGATCCACTTGTCCCAAATGATTCTTCACGCTTGGCACAGTCTTAACTCATGTTTTATTTTTAATTTGGTGATATTACTCCCGAGAGTCAGCAGTGAACCTGTCTGTGAAATGTTGGTGACAATAATATTCTGATGTAGAGTTTACTGAATAATGCAGGATGCAGGAGTGCTGGCGTAGGCCGAGGAGTCTCTGGCTTTATCTCCCACTAAATGTTTTGGAAGGCATTGCCTGGAAAGATGGAGCCAATGAACATTGGGAAAGATGACATTTAAAGTGACATTTCTGTGAGGATTAACTAGGGGAGTGAGCAATAGATGCACCAGAGACTGCTAATGAGAGGTGGAGGTAGTTGGAATTCAGTTTATTATCACGTACCAAGATTACAGTGAAAGGTTTTTGTTGCGTGCTATCCAGTCAGTGGAAAGACAATACATGATTATAACTCCACAGTGTATAGATACATGATGAAAGGAGTAATGTGAAAAGTGTTTCGTGCAACATAACATCCAATCAAAGATAGTCCCATGGTCTCCAATGAGGTAGACAGCACCCATAGTCAGGATCAATGCTGGGTCTCTGGCACTCTAAGGCAGCAAGTCTACCGCTGCTGATGCTGGTTTATACCATAGACAAAGTGCTGGAGTAACTCAGCGGGTCAGGCAGCATCTGTGGAGAACATGGATAGGTGACGTTTCACAGAGTGCTGGAGTAACTCAGCGGGTCAGGCAGCATCTGTGGAGAACATGGATAGGTGACGTTTCAAGTCGGGATCCTTCGTCAGATGGGCGGAGAGGAAATTGAACATCTTACATGGCAACACTTCTGCAGAACATTTAATACCATTCATACACTCCTGCATTGTGAGGATATATTTTATATCTTCAATTAGATTAGATTTTATAGCTTCATTTCACCGCGGGCAACACTTCCTAGTTTTAACTCCAGCTCCACCTGATCGGTAAATATGAAGATCGTATTGTTAAACAAAATCCTGGCTTATGTTTGCCGTAATGTTTCTTGCTCATATTGCCATCAAACTACTGGGAATTGCTTTTAAGCAGCTCAGTGGTGCAGCGGGTAGTGCTGCTGCCTCACAGCACCAGAGACCCGGGTTCCATCCTGACTACGGGTGATGTCTGTACGCAGTTTGTACGTTCTCCCTGTGACTGCGTGGGTTTTCTCTGGGTGCTCCGGTTTCCTCCCACGCTCCAAAGACGTACAGGTTTGTAGGTTCATTGGCTTGGTATAAGTGTAAATTGGCCCTGGTGTGTACGGTAGTGCTAGTGTACGGGTGATCACTGGTCGGTGTGGACACAGTGGGCTGAAGGGCCTGTTTCAGTGCTGTATCTCTAAACAAAACTAAACTAAATCATTGTGAAACTGTGGGGAGAAATGTTGGGAACCGGCACCGTTTAAAGATTAGTTTAGTTTAGCTTTGTTTGTTGTCATGTCACATCGAGTGAAAAGCTTCTGTTGTGCGCTCGCCAGTCAGTGGAAAGACAATGCATGATTACACAGGGCACAGGTGCACGATAATGGCCGTTACACTGTTGTATATGAAGCTGTGTCTGTCTGCTGGTGCTGAGCAGACACAGTGCCCTTGTATGTCCTCCACACGCGTGTTGCCCCCCTGCCCAGTGACACGGAGCACGTCAGGGTTATCGGGGGCACACTATGACTCATTCTCAGGCAAGTGCGGCAACAACAATTTTTTTTCCTGATGCGTTTATGTGTGGCCAGTGATGCAGAACAAGAAAAATATGGTGCCCAAAATATTGTGCAACAGGAAGAGTTGTTTTGAACTGTGGCGGCATCTCTGGGAGTGTCTGATGAACGGGGATCATCGCAATGGGTCCCAGAGGAGCAAGGCTGGGAATAAACTCATGCTGTAACCAAAACCACACTGGCCAACGGGAACCACCTTCTCAAACTTTATTTTACATTGATTCTCAAGATGTGTAGGAAGGAACAGCAGATTAGTTTCGAGATACAGCGCAGAAACAGGCCCTTCGGCCCATCCTGTCGGCGCCGACCAGCGATCCCCGCACATTAACACTATCCTACACGCAGTAGGGACTGTTTACATTTATGCCAAGCCAATTAACCTACAAACCTGCTCGTCTTTGGAGTGTGGGAGGAAACCAAAGAACTCGGAGAAAACTCACGCAGGTCACGGGGAGAACGTGCAAACTCCATACAGACAGCACCCGTAGTCAGGATTGAACCCGGGACCTGGGTCTCTGGTCTGGAAGGCAGCAACTCTACCGCTGCACCATCGTATGCCCATGCTGGTTTAAACCGAGAAGAGGCACAGAGTGCTGGAGTAACACAGTGGGTCAGGCAGCATCTCTGGAGACACGAATAGGTGGCGTTTCACTGACACCCTCCTCCAGACAGTTGTTGTCCATTCCTACTGAGTCCGAGACAAATAGAGCAGACAATAGACAATAGACAATAGGCGCAGGAGTAGGCCATTCGGCCCTTCGAGCACAGTACAGTACAAGACCAGGCCCTTCGGTCCGCAATGTATGTGCCAAACATGATCCAAGACCATCACTTAGCAGCATGCACCTGATCTATATCTCCCCATTCCCTACATATCCATGTGCCTTTCTAACATTCTCACCGCCACATTTGTGTGTCTCCACCACCACCCCTAGCCGCACGTTCCAGGACCCCACCCTCTGTGTAAACAATTGTCCCTCTCATCTCCTTTCAACTTTGCTCCCCTCACCTCAAAACTGTGGCCTGTGGTATTTGATATTTCCACCCCAAGAGACCATCTACCCGATCCAAGCCTCGCATCATTTTATATATTTCTATCGTCTCTCCTCAAACTCTGGCATTCCAGAGAATCTAATCAATGTTTGCTCAACCTCTCCCTGTAGCTGCGACCGTCTGATCCAGCAATCGTTCCGCTAAACCCCCTCTGATCCCTCTCCAAAGTCACCAATCCTCCCTGTAATGGAGTGGCCAGAATGCACACAATACTCCAGGTGTGGTCTCACCTGTACAGCTGCTGAAGGACCTCTTTGCTCCTATACTCAACTCCTCTTGTTATAAAGGCCAACATGCCATTTGCTTTCTTCACTACTTGCTGTACCTGCATGCTTACTTTAGCCCTGTAGATCCAACCGTCTGATCCAGGCATCATTCTGGCCAGAACTCCACATAAAACTCCAAATGTGGTTTAACCAAAGTCCTATAAAGTGAATCATGACTTCCTGACTCCTGTACTCAATAGACTGACCATACAGCTTCATCTCCATCTCCCTGTGTTGAACCATTCAGGGAGTTATGGACTTGGACCCCAAGATCTCTCCCTTTATCAATGCTATTCAGGGACTTGCCATCATAGAACATAGTATAGTGCAGCGCAAGAACAGGCCCTTCAGCCCACAATGTTTGTGTTGAACATTGCCCTAGAGTCATAGTCATAGTGAAACAGTGGAAACGGGCCCTTCCACCCAACTTGCCCACACCAGCCAACATGTCCCAGCTACACTAGTCTCACCTGCCCGCGTTTGGTCCATTTCCCTCCAAACCTGTCACATTTGGTGGTGCTGCCATCTGTGGCTGCCTAGCCAACAGTCTGTCTGTCCTCTCATCTTTTTGTCATTTTTAGTATATGTTAAAAAGTGCTTTAGTGTTCCTTGGGTTGTTTTATGTGGGAGATGGGATTTTGTTCCATATTGTATTTCCGTCCCCACTGCAGCCAAACATCGTGGAGTTGGCGATTTCCTGGAGACCGACCCAGCGCTCCAAGCCGCAGGAGTCGGCGGGACTTTATCATCGCGGAGCTTGCGATCCCTTTGCCGGGAATCGAAGCTCCAACCGCGGGGCCTGGGGACTTTAACATCGTGAAGCCCGCGGTCTCCGGCAAGAAGAGGCCGACTCGGGAGCTCCATGCCACAGTGAGAGTTTAAACCGCCCCAACGCGGGAGTTTCGAATACCCTGACGGGGGCTTCGATCGTCGGCTGCGGGGGCTTTGATGGCCCCGACTGCGGATGGTTCGACTACCCGACTGTGGGAGAACAAGAGGAAGAAGATAGAACTTTATTGCCTTCCATCACAGTGAGGAATGTGGAATCCACTGTGATGGATGTTTATGGTAACCTTTATGTGGCTGTGTGTCTTGTTGCTTTTCACTTAGTACGGCTGTATGGTAACTCCACTTTCACTGTACCTTAATTGGTGCATGTGACGATAAACTGACCTTGAAACCTTGAAATCCATGTACACGTCTAACTGTTTCTTAAACGATGGGATAGTCCCAGCCTCAACTACCTCCTCTGGCAGCTTGTTCCATACACCCACCATGCTTTGTGTGAAAATGTTACCCCTCAGATTCCTATCAAATATTTTCCCCTTCACCTTGAACCTATGTCCTCTGGTCCTCGATTCCCCTACTCTGGGCAAGAGACTCTGTGCATCTACCTGATCTATTCTTCTCATGATTTTATACACCCCTATAAGATCACCCCTCATCCTCCTGCGCTCCATGGAATAGTGTCCCGGCCTACTCAACCTCTCCCAACTCCCTACAGCTCACACCCTCTAGTCCCGGCAACATCCTGGTAAATATTTCCTGAACCCTTTCTTGCTTAACAATATCTTTCATATAACATGGTGCCCAGAACTGAACACAATATTCTAAATGCGGTCTCACAAACGTCTTATACAACTGCAACATGACCTCCCAACTTCTATACTCAATACTCTGCCTTTTTGACCACCTTATCTACTGCGACCTTATCTACTGGCCTTCAAGGAGCCATGCACCTGTACTCCTAGATCCCTCTGCTCTACAACACTACCCAGAGGCCGGCCATTCACTGTGTAGGTCCTGCCCTTGTTCAACGTCCCACAATGCAACACCTCACACTTCTCTGTATTAAATTCCATCAACCATTCCCCCGCCCACCTGGCCAATCGATCCAGATCCTGCTGCAATCGTTCACAACCATCTTCACCATCTGCAAAACCACCCACTTTTGTATCATCCGCAAACTTACACTTACCCTCCTGCACTTGATCCATATCCCTCCATTCCCTGCATATCCATGCGCTTATCTGAAAGTCCCTTAAACACCACTATCTGCCTCCACCACCCCTGGAAGCACGTTCCAGGCCCATTCACCCTCTGTGTACAAATGTTTACCCCACACACCTCCTTGATTTCTAGCGGAGGCTTGGCGATCGTTTCGCCGAACACCTCCGCTCGGTCCGCTAAAACCAACCCAACCTCCCGGTGGCTCATATCATCGATACTTTTTTGCATATCTTTCATTCATTGTTCTTTATCTCTCCACATCACCGACTATATCTCTCGTTTCCCTGATCCCTGATCAGTCTGAAGAAGGGTCTCGACCCGAAACGTCGCCTATCTCCTTCGCTCCTTAGATGCTGCTGCACCCGCTGAGTTTCTCCAGCTTTTTGTGTAATCCTTGATTTCTATCCTGGGGAAAGGTTCTGACTGTCTACCCTATCTATACCTCTAGTAACTTTATCAACTTCTCCCTGCAACCTCTGGCATGCCAGAGAAGGGCGCATACATGGGCGGGAGTTCCATGTTCTCCGCTCTCTGCTGCCTGACCCACTGAGTCACGTACTTTCCACATACTCTCTCTTATTGGAGACCCTTGGACTATCAAAGAGTAAATGGGTTATTCTGCAGTTGTATAGGGCTCTGGTGAGACCACATCTGGAGTATTATGTACAGTTTTGGTCTCCTAATTTGAGGAAGGACATCCTTGTGATTGAGGCAGTGCAGCGTAGGTTCACGAGATTGATCCCTGGGATGGCGGGACTGTCATATAAGGAAAGATTGAAAAGACTAGGCTTGTGTTCACTGGAGTTTAGAAGGATGAGGGGGCATCTTATAGAAACATATAAAATTATAAAAGGACTGGACAAGCTAGATGCAGGAAAAATGTTCCCAATGTTGGGCGAGTCCAGAACCAGGGGCCACAGTCTTAGAATAAAGGGGAGGTCATTTAAGACTGAGGTGAGAAAAAACTTTTTCACCCAGAGAGTTGTGAATTTGTGGAATTCCCTGCCACAGAGGGCAGTGGAGGCCAAATCACTGGATGGATTTAAGAGAGAGTTAGATAGAGCTCTAGGGGCTAGTGGAGTCAAGGGATATGGGGAGAAGGCAGGCACGGGTTATTGATAGGGGATGATCAGCCATGATCACAATGAATGGCGGTGCTGGCTCGAAGGGCCGAATGGCCTCCTCCTGCACCCTTTTCTATGTTTCTATGTTTCTATCATCGGATTTTCCTGATCTTGCATTAAATATTATTCATATTATTCCCTTTATCCTGTATCTGTTCACTGCGGATGGCTCGATTGTGATCATCTATTGTCTTTCCACTGACTGGATAGCACACAACAACAGCTTTTCACTGTACCTCGATACACGTGACAATAAACTCAACTCCACTAAACTGAACTGAGTTCTACATCCAGCAAAACAGTTGTGGAATGGGAAGGGGTTCCAAATAACAATTGCTGATGATCACAGACACCTAATGAACAGCTACCAGCCTCGGATGCGGTGCAGGTGTGCAGAGTACTGTTTTGCTGTCTCCAGGGGAGCGGGCCTCAGCTGCAACCTGAGGTGGCATCAGGGAGCTGTCCCTGGTGACTGAGACAGGGGGTGGTTCCCCATCATCGCACCAACAAGCATGGGCTGCCGAGCATCGATCAGCCCTTCAACCCAGCTCAGCTCAGCCTAGCTGTGGCACTAACTAGAGTCACAAAGCCGTAAAGCACGGGAAAAGGCCATTCAGCCCACCTTGCCCATGATGACTGGGCTAGTCTCATTTGCCTGCATTTGACCCATATCCCTCTATATCTTCCTATCCATTAATTGGTCCAAATCATCATTGTAGCAGTTTCTACAGCTTCCTCCAGCAGCTCATTCCAGACACATAGAACATGGACCAGTACAGCACAGGAACAGGCCCTTCGGCCCACTGTGCCAAGCCAGTATGTGATCCAGATCCCTCCATTCCCTGCATATCCATGTGTCTATGTAAACACCACTGTGGTATGCGCCTCCACTACCAGCCCTGGCAGCTGTGTTCCTGGCCCTGGCCACTACACTGTGTAAAATACTTTCAACTTTATCCTTCTCACCTTAAAGCAATGCCCTCTACAGACTTCCTTCCCCCGCGGACAAAGGTCAGTTCAGTTTATTATCACGTGTGCCGAGGTACAGTGAAAAGCTTCTTGGTTGCACCTTTCTCCTGAATTCTCCTGTTGGCCGCATCTGAGGGGTTTTACGGTCGATGTGTAAACATTGAGCCAGACGTTGAGTGGATGTACGCTGGATTAACCACTGATTTGTCCCGGGAGTGACTGGGTTGTGAGTATTGGAGGCAACTACTCCCAGGAGTCAGTGTTACGCCGTGATTACTAATGGCTGTTTTTGTTCAAAATCTTCCGATGAGTGTGTTCCCAAACAATGTCGCATCCGGATCAAAATCAGCAAGGAATTAGGAAGGACCACAGAATAAGTGGCATGAAGTGCTGACCAGCCACGAGGGGCATGGAAAGGTCAATGCTCACTATTTATTCCCAGTGTCGAACATAGATCAGCCATGATTGGATGCTGCAGTAGAGCCAAAGGATCAAATTGCCAAATTCCACTTCGATGCCTGATAGTCACAGAGTGATGGAGAGATGGAGAGATGGTGATGGAGAGATGGAGAGATGGAGAGATGGAGAGATGGAGAGATGGTGATGGAGAGATGGAGATATGGAGAGATGGAGAGATGGTGGATGGAGAGATGGAGAGATGGAGAGATGGAGAGATGGAGAGATGGAGAGATGGAGAGATGGAGAGATGGTGATGGAGAGATGGAGAGATGGAGAGATGGTGATGGAGAGATGGAGAGATGGAGAGATGGAGAGATGGAGAGATGGTGATGGAGAGATGGAGAGATGGAGAGATGATGGAGAGATGGAGAGATGGTGATGGAGAGATGCAGAGATGGTGATGGAAGGATGGAGAGATGGAGAGATGGTGATGGAGAGATGGAGAGATGGAGAGATGGAGTGATGGAGAGATGGAGAGATGGAGAGATGGAGAGATGGAGAGATGGAGAGATGGAGAGATGGAGAGATGGAGAGATGGAGAGATGGAGAGGGAGAGATGGAGAGATGGAGAGATGGAGAGATGGAGAGATGGAGAGATGGAGAGATGGAGAGATGGAGAGATGGAGAGACGGAGAGAGGGAGAGATGGAGAGATGGAGTGATGGAGTCACAGTGTGATAGAGTGATAGAATCATAGAATCAGAAACAGGCCCTTCTGTCCAACTTGCCTCTGATGAGTAAAATGCCCCATCTACACAAGCCCCTCCTGCCTGCCCATTGAGTCTACGCCTCCATTTTATCATGGTTGATCTATCTTTCCCCCTCAACCCCATTCTCCTGTCTTCTCCCCATAACCCCTGACACCCTCACTCATCAAGAATCTATCTACCTGCAGCTTAAATATACCCATTGATTTGTGACCCCCACAGCCCTCTGTGGCAATGAATCCCACAGATTCACCACCCTCTGACTAAAGATGATTTGGGGGCAACGCCTCCTGTAGATCCCTTCAATAGACAGTTAGGCCCATTACCAGCATGTTATGTCTTTGAAGCTGGATGATAGGGGCAGGAGTGTCACCACCACTACTCCACACCTCCTGGTGTACCAACATCAAATGCTATGTGCAGAGCATTGCTGGGCCAGGAGAGGGCAGTGAAGAGCCACCCAGGATGGCGTGGGCTGGACTCACAGGTGGAGCAGGTGAGGCTGGACTCACAGGTGGGGCAGGTGAGGCTGGACTCACAGGTGGGGCAGGTGGGGCTGGACTCACAGGTGGGGCAGGTGGGGCTGGACTCACAGGTGGGGCAGGTGGGGCTGGACTCACAGGTGGGGAAGGTGAGGCTGGATTCACAGGTGGGGCAGGTGAGGCTGGACTCACAGGTGGGGCAGGTGAGGCTGGACTCACATGTTGGGCAGGTGAGGCTGGGCTCACAGGTGGGGAAGGTGAGGCTGGACTCACAGGTGGGGCAGGTGAGGCTGGACTCACAGGTGGGGCAGGTGGGGCTGGACTCACAGATGGGGAAGGTGAGGCTGGACTCACAGGTGGGGCTGGACTCACAGGTGGGGCAGGTGGGGCTGGACTCACAGGTGGGGCAGGTGGGGCTGGACTCACAGGTGGGGCAGGTGGGGCTGGACTCACAGGTGGGGCAGGTGGGGCTGGACTCACAGGTTGGGCAGTTGGGGCTGGACTCAGGTGGGGTAAGTAGGCATCCTTTTCAATAAATAGAGTCATAGAGTGATACAGCACAGAAACAGGCCCTTCACCCCAACTTTCCCACACTGGCCAACATGTCCCATCTATGCTAGTCCCAAGTACCTGCATTTGGTCCATATCCCTCTAAACCTGTCTTATCCATGTACGTGTCTAACTGTTTCTCAAAATGTTGGGATAGTCCCTGCCTCAAATACCACCTCCTGCAGATCATACCACACACCCAACACCCTTTGTGTGAAAAATTACCCCTTGATTCATATTAAACCTTTTCCCCTTCACCTTAAACCCATGTCCTCTGGTCCTCGATTCCCAAACTCTGGGCGAGACTCTGAGCATCTATCCGATCGATTCCTCTTCTGATTTGAAGCACCTCTATAAGATCTCCCCTCATCGTCCTGCGCCTCACGGAATAGAGACCCGGCCTACTCAACCTCTCCCTGCAGCTCACACCCTCTAGTCCCGGCAACATCCTCATAAATCTTCTTTGCACCCTTTCCAGCTTGACAACATCTTTCCTATAACATGGTGCCCAGAACTGAACTGAATACTGTAAATGCGGCCTCACCAACATCTTATACAACTGCAACGTGACCTCCCAACTTCTAGACTCTGTTCTCTGACTGATGAAGGCCAAAGTGCTAAAACCTTTTTAACCACCTTATCCACCTGTGATGCCACTTTCAACAAATTATGTACCTGGACTCTCTCTGTTCTCCCACACTCCCCAGAGCCCTGCCATTCACTGTGTAGGTCCTGCCCATGTTAATGCTCACATTTCTCCGTATTAAATTCCATCAACCATTCCTCAGCCCACCTGGCCAATCGATCCAGATCCTGCTGCAATCGTTCACAACCATCTTCACTATCTGCAAAGCCACTCACTTTTGTATCATTAATATTGCCCTGTATGTTGTCATTCAAATCATTGATGTAGATGACAAACAGTAACGGGCCCAGCACCGAACCCTGAGGCACACCACTAGTCACAGGCCTCCAGTCTGAGAAGCAACCTTCCGCCATCACCCTCTGCTTCCTTCCATGGAGCCAATGTGCTATCCATTCAGCTATCTCTCCTCGGATCCCATGCGGTCTAACCTTCCAGAGCAGCCTCCCATGCGGAATGCCATGCTGAAATTGTTAGGCCATTTCCCAAAATATATTTCTAAAGAAATGCAATAACATTCAAGGCCGTTAACTTTAACACGAGTGACATTTTTAAATGATCATTTTCCCTTCCGTATGCTATGGTTTCAAACTACAAAGGATCCACATATTCTATCCAGCAATCTGGATTCAGAAATGGTCACTTTCCAAACCCTTGCTGTATAAGTTTCAGGGATAAAGTCAGTTTGGTTTATTGTCACGTGTACCGAGGTACAGTTTCTTGCGTGCTAGCCAGTCAGTGAGAGGCTGGGATGAGGAACTTGAGTCAATTAGAGGCACAGCACAGAAACAGGCCCTTCGGCCCAGGCTGATCAAGATGCCCCATCTGCTAATCCCATGTTTGGCCCATATCCCACAAAACCTGTCCTATCCATGTACCCGTCCAAATGTAATTTTAATGCTGTTCTGGTCCCTGCCTCAACTACCTCCTCTGGCAGTTCATTTCATCCAGTACCACCCTCTGTGCGAAAACATTGCCTCTCAGATTCCTATTAAATCTTTAACTTCTCAACGTAAACTCATGTCGCCTCTACCCTGCGTAAAAGACTCTGTGAATTCACGGGTGATGTGAATTATGTGAGGTTACGGGGAGAAGGCAGGAGAATGGGGTTAGGAGGGAGAGATAGATCAGCCACGATTGAATGGTGGAGTAGACCTGATGGGCCGAATGGCCTAATTCTGCTCCTATCACTTATGACCTTATGACCGATGAGAACACCCTCAGGAATGTAGTCCCCATAAATGCCCAGCTAAATAGCCTCAGGGTGTCTTAATACGGTGACCAAAGCTGTGCGCAGTATACCGAGTGTGCACTCCCCAAAATCTTGCACACAATTCCATAATTCACAATAACATCGCAACTTCTAAACTCAATATGTGCAGGAAGGAACTGCAGGTGCTGGTTTATACCAAAGATGGACACAGAGTGCTGGAGCAACTCAGCGGGTCAGGCAACATCTCTGGAGAAAAAGAACGGGTGAAGTTTCGGGTCGGGACCCTTCTTCACCCTAATGCACGGAATCAAGGGAAATGGGGAGAAGGCAGGAACGAGGCACTGATTGGGGATATCAGCCATGATCACATTGAATGGCGGTGCTGGCTCAAAGGGCCGAATGGCCTCCTCCTGCATCTATTGTCTATACTTGTATGTTTCTATGTTTCTGACTGCTGAGATGCCGCCTGACCCACTGAGTTAATCCATCAATTTGTATCTATTCAATTCAGATTTTCGGAACTGTCTGCGTGGAGTCTGCATGCTTTCCCTGTGACTGCTTCCATTTCCTCCCATATCCTATAGACGTGTGGTTCTTGAAGTTAGTTGGCCTCCAGTGTGTAGGGAGTGGTGGAATCTAAGGGGAATTGAAGAGAAGGCGAGGGATTAGTGTAAAGGGGTGAGTGTAGATCTGAGGAAGGAGAGTTACAAGAATGGTCCCAGGAATGAGTGGGTTAACCTATGATGGCCGTTTGACGGCACTGGGTCTGTACTCGCCGGAGTTTAGAAGAATTAGCGGGGACCTCATTGAAACTTTCCAAATAGTGAAAGGCCCGGATAGAGTGGATGTGGAGAGGATGTTTCCACCAGTGGGAGAGTCTAGGACCAGAGGGCACAGCCTCAGAATTAAAGGACCTTCCTTTACGAAGGAGATGAGGGGGGTTTTCTTTAGTCAGAGGGCGGTGAATCTGTGGGATTCATTGCCACAGACGGCTGTGGAGACCATCAATGGATATATTTAAGGCCGAGATAGATAGATTCTTAAGAAACATCTGCGCAGTTACATTGGATAGGTCAGGTTTAGAGGGATATGGGCCAAATGGGTATGGGAAACGGGTGGTGAATCTGTGGAAATCTTTGCCACAGATGGATATTTTTAAGGCAGAGATAGATAGATTCTTGATTAGTACGGGTGTCAGAGATTATGGGGAGAAGGCAGGAGAATGGGGTTAGGAGGGAGAGATAGATCAGGCATGATTAAATGACGGAGTAGACTTGATGCCTCATCCTGCTCCTATCACATGCACTTGATGGGCTGAATGGCCTGTTTCTGTGTTGTCTTTCTATGACTATATCAAGACACTGAATGATTGGAAATGAATGAATCAACCTTTGCCCAGCATCAACTGTGCGGGTTGTAAAAGGTATTTAACTGCACTCAGGAAAGGTCAGAGTTATTAGAAATCCAGCCACATTAATCTTGATAGTTCAAGGTAACTGCTCAACATAGACAGAGACGGAACTGCAGATGCTGGAGAATCGAGGGTACACAAAAGGCTGGAGAAACTCAGCGGGTGCAGCAGCATCTAAGGAGCGAAGGAGATAGGCGACGTTTCGGGTCGAGACCCTTCTTCAGACTGGTCAGGGATCAGGGAAACGAGAGATGTAGACGGTGATGTGGAGAGATAAAGAACAATGAATGAAAGATATGCAAAAAAGTATCGATGATAAAGGGAACAATTCAAATCTCTTTGTTGCAATCCTATCACATGCACAGCAGGGGCTGGGAGACAGCGCTGAGGGAACGAGCTATGTAGGAAACAACAGCACATGCTGGTTTACACCAAGGATAGACACAGAGTGCTGGAGTAACTCAGCGGGTCAGGCAGCATCTGTGGAGAACATGGATAGGTGATGTTTCACAGAGTGCTGGAGTAACTCAGCGGGTCAGGCAGCATCTGTGGAGAACATGGATAGGTGACGTTTCACAGAGTGCTGGAGTAACTCAGCGGGTCAGGCAGCATCTGTGGAGAACATGGATAGGTGACGTTTCACAGAGTGCTGGAGTAACTCAGCGGGTCAGGCAGCATCTGTGGAGAACATGGATAGGTGACGTTTCGGGCCGAGACCCTTCTTCAGACTGTCAGGGGAGAGGGGAGTGAGGGATATAGACGGTGATGTAGAGAGATATTGTGTGTTGCTTCACTGGGGACCAGTGCGATTGCGGAGAATCCTTTGTAGTAAACAACATGGAGGCTTCTGATGCAGTGCAGGCAAAGTGGTTCAAATTACACACGACACGCTCGACACTGAACGACATGACTTAATCCGTCTTGACAGACAGGCAGCAGTCTTCAAAGGATGAACTGTCAGGACTGCTGCTTTAATGGGATGTTGTAAAAAAATAATTGGAAAATCATTTCTTTCCTCATCAGAGACATATGCATCATAGTTAATTGACACTGTGATTTCCCACTCTCTCTCTCTCTACCTCTTTCTCTCTCCCCCTCTCTCTCTCTCCCTCCCTGTCTGACACTGAGATTTCCCACTCTCTCCCCCCCTCTCTCTCTCTACCTCTTTCTCTCTCCCCCTCTCTCTCTCTCCCTCCCTGTCTGACACTGAGATTTCCCACTCTCTCCCCCTCTCTCTCTCTCTACCTCTTTCTCTCTCCCCTCTCTCTCTCTCCCTCCCTGTCTCTCTCTCTCTCTCTCTCCCTCTCCCTCCCTGTCTCTCTCTCTCTCTCCCTATCTCCCTCTCCCTCTCCCCATCTCTATCTCCCTCTCCCCATCTCTATCTCCCTCCCTCTCTCTCTCTCTCCCTCTCCCTCGCTGTCCCTCTCTCTCTCCCTATCTCTCTCTCCCTCTCCCCATCTCTATCTCTCTCCCTCCCTCTCTCTCTCTCTCTCTCTACCTCTCCCTCTCTCCACTCCAGTCCATGGAGCGGGCCGATGAAACAAAGCAAGTTGATGGCGGCACTGTGCCTGGGTTTATTTACCAAGCCCGAGTGTGTGATCATTAGGAGGCAATGAAATGATAACCGGTGCGAATGGAATTTCAATGATCCCTTAAGCTCTGCTTTTCAACTTGAATCCGGCATTTCGGGTCGACTAAGCGCTGCCTGCTGTTTACTAAAGGATGCTTGCCAGAAACTGCAGGTGATCGCTTGCCAACCACTAACTATGTAATAAAGGAGCATATTTCAAGGATGTAACACCTCCACAAGTTTCAGATCGCATCGATACGCCCTCAAGAATTTGTGTCGTTGCTTTTACAATCATCTGCCATTCCTTGCTGCACCAGGCGCCTGTTCATAAACACACATTTCAGAAGGTCGTAAGTGATGGGAGCAGAATTAGGCCATTCCGCCCATCTAGTCTAGTCCGCCATTCAATCACGGCTGATCTATCTCTCCCTCCTAACCCCATTCTCCTGCCTTCTCCCCATAACCCCTGACACCCGCACTAATCAAGAACCTGTCTCTGCCTTAAATATATCCATGCACCTGTACTCCACATTTGATTCTTACACATTAAGCTCCGTGTTTTTGCTAATCAAAGTTATTGCTGGAATTCTTCACTCGTAAGCGACAGCATGTCACATTTCAGAGTGAAATAGAGGACAGTGGATCACTGACAATGGTGTCGACAGGCGGGGGGTTTGGATGTCAACAGCTATGTGTCAGCCTGAAGTGTGGGTGCAATCTACACGCAGGCATTCACCAACCCAATGTAAACAACACAGAAAGGTCACTCCATCTACTTATCATCACTGCCTGTGAGATGATTAGTGAGTGAGGACGGCCACACATCGCAACTTAGCAAGAGTCAGAAGATCACTCTGATGCTGGGAGTTAACTGACACACACACACACACACTGGGGATTAGACACAAAACATCTCCACAGCAGAAGAGAGAGACAGACACATCCCAGACTCTGATCATTTCACTCTCTCACCTACCTCATGGGTTTCGCAACGTTTAAGAAACCTCTGCGCAGTTACATTAGGTCAGCTTCAGAGGGATACTGACCAAATGGGGATGGGAAATGGGCAGTGAATCTGTGGGATTCTTTGCCACAGAAGGCTGTGGAGGCCAAGTCAATGGGTATTTTTAATGCAGAGATAGATAGATTCTTGATTAGTACGGGTGTCAGGGGTTATGCGGGGGAGGCAGGAGAATGGGGTTCGGAGGGAGAGATAGATCAGCCATGAATGAATGAGATAGTAGACTTGATGGACCGAATGGCCTAATTCTATTCCTATCACTAATGAACAAATGCAGGCAGGTGGGACTAGTGTAGATGGGATAGGTTGGTCAGTATGGGCAAGTTGGGCCGAAGGGCCTGTTTCCACACTGTATAACACTATGACTAAGTAGGATTGACATTATTTCTTCATTCAAGCCTCTTGCATAAAACATGACAAGGAAAAGTCAGCGTTAGCTTTGTCAAAAAGTCAATTTCCCTAAGGAAAAAAAGCCAATAATGTGAATGTCCAGTGTTTTGAGGTGTAAATATCTCCTGAAGCTCATCTGCTTCTGGGACTAAGTTCGATCCTGTCCTCAGATGCTGTCTGTGTGTCTACTAGGCCCCAATTTACTCCCTGGTCTGAACTGGATAGTCTTCACCCAGCTGTTACCTGGAAAATGAAGAACCTTCCCCACAGCCAACATTGGACCATTGTGGGCTCCAGCGTTCCTTGATCATCATTGCTGGCTTTGATTTGTCCTTTTGCATACTTTTCATTCATTTGTTCTTTTTACCTCTTTATATCGCTATGTCTCCCTCTTCCCTGACTCTCAGTCTGAAGAAGGGTCTCAACATGAAACATTGCCTATTCCTTGTCTCTCGCGATGCTGCCTGACCCGCTGAGTTACTCCAGCACTCTGTGAAACGTCACCTATCCGTGTTCTCCACAGATGCTGCCTGACCCGCTGAGTTACTCCAGCACTCTGTGAAACGTCACCTATCCGTGTTCTCCACAGATGCTGCCTGACCCGCTGAGTTACTCCAGCACTCTGTGAAACGTCACCTATCCATGTTCTCCACAGATGCTGCCTGACCCGCTGAGTTACTCCAGCACTCTGTGAAACGTCACCTATCCATGTTCTCCACAGATGCTGCCTGACCCGCTGAGTTACTCCAGCACTCTGTGAAACGTCACCTATCCATGTTCTCCACAGATGCTGCCTGACCCGCTGAGTTACTCCAGCACTCTGTGAAACGTCACCTATCCATGTTCTCCACAGATGCTGCCTGACCCGCTGAGTTACTCCAGCACTCTGTGAAACGTCACCTATCCATGTTTTCCACAGATGTGCCTTCAACAGAATAAACATCCCGAGGCACTTCACCAGGGGCTGAGTAAACCCACAGCTGGCATAGGCTCAGAAGGAAATGTTTGAGAAGAGGCTTGAAGGCAGGTATGAGAAGAGGAGAGAACATAGAAGATAGTCACCTCTCTCCCCTTGTTCCACCAGTTCCACCATCCTCCTGATTAAATATTACTGATGATATGCCTCATTGTCACCTTCCCCTCAGCCAACAATGTACCGTTCTACGTTTCCTTATCACCATCTGCTTTGATCTTTCGTTTTCACATCTTTCCCTTCTATATCTCTAGTTTCTTCTCCCCTGACTGAAGTCTGAAGAAAGGTCTTGAACCGAAACGTCACCCATTTCGTTTCTCCAGAGATGCTGCCTGTCCCGCTGAGATACTCCAGCATCTTGTGTCCATCTTCGGTGTGGAACAGCACAAATGTCTGCCGGACATGATGCTGAGACCGTCCACTCAGCCTGCACGTGAACCGTGTCTCTCCAGTCCCTACGTATCCACACTGATGGTGTGTGACGGTGAGTGGGGACAGGGAGCTGTAACTGTGTGTCTGGACTACTTCTGCACTTCCTCATTTCAATGTATATTCAGTGTTCAATATTAAACAGTATTGAGGATATAAAATTCACAGGTTGCATTTCTAGCCTCTACTTCCTTAGAAGGCTCAGGAAGTTCGGCATGTCCACAACAACTCTCACCGACGTCTACAGGCGCCGCAGAATGCATATATCAGGATGCATCATAGATACATAGACAATAGGGGCAGTAGGCCATTCGGCCCTTCGAGTCAGCACCGCCATTCAATGTGATCAGGCTGATCATCCACAATCAGTACCCCATTCCTGCCTTCTCCCCATACCCCTTGATTCCACTAGCCCTAAGAGCTCTATCTAACTCTCTTTTGAATGCATCCAGTGAATCGGCCTCCACTGCCTTCTAAAGCAGAGAATTCCATAAATTCACAACTGTCTGGGTGAAAATAGTTTTCCTCATCTCAGTCTTAAATAATTGACCCTTTATTCTTAAACTGTGGCCCCTGGTTCTGGACTCCCACAACATCGAGAACACGTTTCCTGCCTCTAGCGTGTCCAAACCCTTAATAATTTTATATTTCTATACGATCCCCTCTCATCCTTCTAAATTCCAGTGAATACAAGCCCAGCCGCTCCATTCTCCATATGACAGTCCCGCCATCCCGGGAATTAACCTCGTGAACCTACGCTGCATTCCCTCAATAGCAAGAATGTCCTTCCTCAAACTAGGAGACCAAACTGTACACAATACTCCAGGTGTGGTCTCACTAGGGCTCTGTACAACTGCACAAGGACCTCTTTGCTCCTATATTTGATTTCTCTTGTTTGAAGGCCAACATGCCATTTGCTTTCTTCACTGCCTGCTGTACCTGCATGCTTACATTCATAGACTGATGAACAAGGACCCCCAGATCCCGTTGTACTTCCCCTTTTGCTAATCTGACACCTATTTAGATAGTAATCTGCCTTCCTGTTTTTGCCACCAAAGTTCGACATTGCCTCATCATCATCTGCTGTTTTGACCCTTCGACATCTCTAGTCTCCTTCTCCCCAGAAACATAGACAACAGGTGCAGGAGGAGGCCATTCGGCCCTTCGAGCCAGCACCGCCATTCAATGTGATCATGGCTGATCATCCCCAATCTCTCTCAGTCTGATGTAGGGTCTTGACCCGAAAGGTCATCCATTCCTTCCCTCCACAGATGCTGCCTGACCCGCTGAGTTACTCCAGCACTCTGTGAAACGTCACCTATCCATGTTCTCCACAGATGCTGCCTGACCCGCTGAGTTACTCCAGCACTCTGTGAAACGTCACCTATCCATGTTCTCCACAGATGCTGCCTGACCTGCTGAGTTACTCCAGCACCCTGTGTCCACCTTGGGTGATTTAAAGAGTTGGCCCCTGTGTGTGTGTGTGTGTGTGTGTGTGTGTGTGTGTGTGTGTGTGTGTGTGTGTGTGTGTGTGTGTGTGTGTGTGTGTGTGTGTGTGTGTGTGTGTGTGTGTGTGTGTGTGTGTGTGTGTGTGTGGGGGGGGGGGGGGGGGGGTCTGGCAGTACTGGCTGACAGGGGAGGACCAATTACCACTGATGTGATGCTAATGACCAGGGCGGCAGACTGCTCAGGCTGGAGATTTATTCCACTTAGCACCAAACACATTCCTTGTCATCACAGATTGACAAAGTTGTTCACCATAAATCAATGCTTTCCAGCAAAGGAACGATCCCCCAGCAGCTGAATATTAAAGCCATCCTTTCTTGAGAATGACAGAAGGCGTGAGGAGATTGTCAGAGACCGACGGCTCCAATGCTTCCTCCTCCGGCTCGCTGGCAGTGGCCAAGCTTTGATCACGACACAAATGCGGGCTGTTGTCACGGCAACAGCGCATACCAAGTGCTGCCATGCACAAACTGCTGTTATTTTAATTCACTGCAAACAGCCGTTGAGACAAAGGTTGCAAATACTTGCACGGCTCAGCAGATTGAAATGCGATGGTTACAATGCATGCCCTTTTCCTGCACCAATGCAGCAGAAACCCACGTCTAGTTAATTTGTACCCGGCTCTTTGCATCAAATGGAGCTGTTCTGTACATTCTATATTTCCTTATCATCGTCTGATCTGTCACCTTACTCTTCCATATCTCTAGACTCCCTCTCTCCTGACTCTGTCTGAAATAGGGTCCGGCACCCATTCCTTCTCTCCAGAGATGTTGCCTGTCCCGCCAAGTTACTCCGGCATTTGGTGCAAACCAGCATCTGCAGTTGCTTCCTACACATGTTCGGTTAGCTGTGGGTTATGCCGTTTACTCACACAGACTGTCAGCAGCAGAAATAAATGCCTTGGAACCAAACTCAGTCAAGAAAGTAAGCATGCAGGTACAGCAGGCAGTGAGGAAGGTGAATGGCGTGTTGGCCTTTATAACAAGTGTAGTTGAGTACAGGAGCAAATAGGTCCTTCTGCAGCTGTACAGGGTCCTAGTGAGACCACACCTGGAGTATTGTGTGCAGTTTTGGTCTTCAGATTTGAGGAAGGACATTCTTGCTATTGAGGGAGTGCAGCGTAGGTTCACAAGATTAATTCCCAGGATGGCGGGACTGTCATACGCTGAGAGAATGGAGCAGCTGGGCTTGTATACTCTGGAATTTAGGAGGATGAGAGGGGATCTTATTGAAACATATAAGATTGTTAAGGGTTTGGACACGCTAGAGGCAGGAAACATGTTCCCGATGTTGGAGGAGTCCAGAACCAGGGGCCGCAGTTTAAGAATAAGGAGTAAGCCATTTAGAACGGAGACGAGGAAACACTTTTTCACACAGAGAGTGGTGAGTCTGTGGAATTCTCTGCCTCAGAGGGCGGTGGAGGCCGGTTCTCTGGATACTTTCAAGAGAGAGCTAGATAGGGCTCTTAAAGATAGCGGAGTCAGGGGATATGGGGAGAAGGCAGGAACGGGGTACTGATTGGGGATGATCAGCCATGATCACATTGAATGACAATGCTGGCTCGAAGGGCCGAATGGCCTCCTCCTGCACCTAATGTCTATTGTCTATTTGCTTCTGTCTTCATCAATCACATAAACAGCAGCAGATAATGTCTCAAAACCAGCAAAGAAACATATTCATGTCTGAAGAGGGGTCATCAGGTCATGTCCACAAGTTCTAGGAGCAGAATTAGACCATTTGACCCATTAAGTCTACTCCACCAATTAATCATGACTGATGTATCTCTCCCACCCAACCCCATTCTCCCTATAACCCCTGACACCCGCACTCATCAAGAATCTATCTATCTCTGCCTTAAAAATATCCATTAACGTGGCCTCCACAGCCGTCTGTGGCAAAGAATTCCACAGATTCACCACACTCTGACTAAAGAAATTCCTCCTCATCTCCTTCCTCAAGGAACGTCCTTTAATTCTGAGGCCGTGCCCTCTGGTCCTAGACTCTCCCACTAGTGGAAACATCCTCTCCACATCCACTCTATCCAGGCCTTTCACTATTTGAGGTTGAAGGCTTACAGCAACATGGGACCAGAGTTATCCCCACCTAATGCCGCTAAACATATCTCTGGTCATTTTCATAGTATCATTTGTGGGACCTTGTGTCATGGTTTGCTCATGGCCGCAGAAAGTAGCTTTCACCTGCATCATGTGCCTTTATCCAGAGTGGGGCATTCAAGAACCAGAGGACAGGTTTATGAACCTGCCCTTCAAGCCAGCACCACCATTCACTGTGATCATGGCTGATCATCCACAATCTCTCTCAGTCTGATGAAGGGTCTCGACCCGAAAGGTCATCCATTCCTTCTCTCCACAGATGCTGCCTGACCCGCTGAGTTACTCCAGCACTCTGTGAAACGTCACCTATCCATGTTCTCCACAGATGCTGCCTGACCCGCTGAGTTACTCCAGCACTCTGTGAAACGTCACCTATCCATGTTCTCCACAGATGCTGCCTGACCCGCTGAGTTACTCCAGTACTCTGTGAAACGTCACCTATCCATGTTCTCCACAGATGCTGCCTGACCCGCTGAGTTACTCCAGCAATTTGTGTCTTTTATTGTAAAGAAGCATCTGCAGTTCCTCATTTCAACATATATTTAATGTTCAATCTTAAACAGTGTTGAGAATATAAAATTCACAGGTTGCATTTATTGGGCGTAGCTTTGGCAACTTTGTGCTGAGCAGGTGCTGGCATTCTGGAGACCAGACAACCTGATCATCAGCAACTGAGGATTTAGTATGTTTGCACATGATACTAAGATTAGTGGATCTGTGGACGGTGATGATGGCGGTCAACGAGAGGATACGGCTGGATAAAGATCAACTGGAATGTTGGCCAGAGAAATGACCACTGGGGTTTATTTGAACCAGTGCGAGAGACCAGGACCTGACATCACAGCCACAGAATCAAAGGACGTTCCTTTGGGAAGGAGATGAGGAAGAATTTCTTTAGTCAGAGGGCGGTGAATCTGTGGAATTGATTGCCACAGACGGCTGTGGAGGCCGTCAATGGATATTTTCAAGGCAGAGATAGACAGATTCTTGATTAGTACGGGTGTCAGGGGTTATGGAGAGAAGGCAGGAGAATGTGGTTGAGAGGGAGAGATAGATCAGCCGTGATTGAATGGCAGAGTAGACTTGATGGGCCGAATGGCCTAATTCTGCTCCAATACATTTTGAATTTATGAGGTGACGTATTTTGGGAGGTCAATTGTGAAAGGAACGTGCAAAGTAACTGGCAGGACATGCATTGTAATCACGTATTGTCTTTCTGCTGACTGGATAGCAGGCAACAAAAGCTTTTCCCTGTACCTCAGTACACGTGACAATGAAGTACACTCCAACTCCGTGAGGCTTTCCTCTCTGTGTGCCACCCGTATCGCACCACACTGCCGCCGCTCCTGTTACACTGCAGCCTACTAGCCGGCTGGTCCTAGGCTGATAGACATTAACGATGCCAGGAATGAGACCCAGCCCCCAGCACCTTGCTTAGCTGCCTGCTGCTGGAACAGTGGGAACGATGGTCTTCTCTGGGCAAGTAGCAGGTTTGTGGGCATCTGTTTAGTGTTGTCCCACATTATGATCTCTCAGTGCTGCCCTGAACATCAATCGCCAATCAGTAATTCCAAACACACCGTGTTGGACAGAACTGCAGATGCTGGTTTACACCATAGACACAAAGTGTTGGAGTAACTCAGCGGGTCAGGAAGCAAATCTGGAGAGCACCCTGCATGACCCGCTGAGTTACTCCAGCACTCTGTGAAACGTCACCTATCCATGTTCTCCACAGATGCTGCCTGACCCGCTGAGTTACTCCAGCACTCTGTGAAACGTCACCTATCCATGTTCTCCACAGATGCTGCCTGACCCCGCTGAGTTACTCCAGCACTCTGTGAAACGTCACCTATCCATGTTCTCCACAGATGCTGCCTGACCCGCTGAGTTACTCCAGCACTCTGTGAAACGTCACCTATCCATGTTCTCCACAGATGCTGCCTGACCCGCTGAGTTACTCCAGCACTCTGTGAAACGTCACCTATCCATGTTCTCCACAGATGCTGCCTGACCCGCTGAGTTACTCCAGCACTCTGTGTCCACCTTCATTCCAAAGACACTGCAACATTCGGACAGGTACATGGATAGGACAGGTTTAGAGGGATATGGGCCAAACATGGCTAGGTGAGACTAGTGTAGCTGGGATACATTGGCCAGTGTGGGTAAGTTGGGCCGACGGGCCTGTTTCCACCCTATAAGACTCTATAACTAGGGTTGTGCCAACATGTTGCACATTGTCAGGAGTGTTTGCTGCACTGATCCAGCTGTTCCACCCTCAGCCAGCAATAGGTTTCCGCTTGGTATTTCTACAGGGCCCGACTTTGATTCTATGCCACAGGGAACAAAGCCTTGTGTCTTGAAGCATTTCCGGCCCCCAGAAATGGCCTATTTTATTACAAATGACATTGCATTGCAGATAACAATGCTGTGTATTACTTCTGTAAAGTCTCTTTGAGGGGTTTGCTGTGGAATGAATACTGCAGCCATAGTTGCTGTCATTCTGGTACATCCCTGCTACAGCACTGCTTTAGACTTTAGATACAGCGCGGAAACAGCCCCTTTGGCCCACCGAGACCGTGCCGACCAGTGATCACCCCGTACACTAGCGCTGACCCACACACACTGGGGACAATTTACAATTTACACAAGCCAATTAACCGACAAACCTGGACGTCTTTGGGATGTGGGAGGAAACCGGAGCACCCGGAAAAAACCCACGCAGGTCAAAGTGAGAGCGTACAAACTCCGTACAGACAGCACCCGTAGTCAGGATGGAACCCGGGTCTCTGGCGCTGTGAGGCAGCAACTCTCCCGTGTTGCACGTTGAGTCTGGGAAGTGAACACTTAACATTATACAGGCCGAGAGTCTTTGTCGCTAATGTTTCCCCACTTAAAAATAAGTGTGTAGGAACAAGGAACTACAGATGCTGGTTTACAAGAACAAGGCACAGAGTGCTGGAGTAACTCAGCGGCTCAGGCAGCATCTGTGGAGAACATGGATAGGGAAGAGGGTGGTTGTAGTTGCCTGAAATTGGGGAATTCACTGTTCATTCCATGGGGTTGTCAGCTGCCCAGGGATTTTGGGAATTGATCAAATGCTGAAATTCTTCACCAATGTTAGATTTAGGTTTATTATTGTTAACGTGAACTGAAGTGCACCTCCAATCCGGGCAGGTCTACAGAGGGTGGTGGGGGCCTGGCACGCCCTCAGGGGTGGTGGGGGCCTGGCACGCCCTCAGGGGTGGTGCTGGAGGGAGATACAACAGTGGTGTTTAACAGGCATTGAAAATGGATATGGATATGGATATGCAGGGAATGTAGGGATATGGGTCACCCAGGCAGATAAGAGTTGGTCTTGGCATCATGTTCGGCACGGACACTATGGGCTGAAGGGCCTGTTCCTGTGCTGTACTATTCATTATTTTATGGTCTATGCGGATAGGAAGGGTTTAGAGGCTTTAGGGCCAAATAACGTAAAATGGGACTAGCCCAGTAATGCCAACTAGGTCAGCATGGACAAGGTGGGCCGAATGGCCTGTTTCAGTGCTGTACAGCTCTATAACTATACGTTAAATGTCTTGTAGATTTGGTATCAAATCCCACAAAGTGGACAGCAGAGAGTAAATTGTTCTATCTGTAAATATACAAGTATTGTATTTGTCGTTACCGCTAAAAGTGTGTACACTGAGTGCTTCACGTGTACAAGGAATTTTGCCGCTCCCACACGTACATGACTGTAAACAAATCTGGATCGGGATCGGAACCTGCTGCTCTCCTGACTGCGGGTGCTGTCATTGTGGAGTTTGCACGTACGCCCTGTGGCAGGATGGACCTCCCCTGAAGACATGCGGGTTTGACGGTTCGTTGGTTGCTGTGTGAACTGTGGGCAAATCAGCGGGACCAGATCGGCGAATACCCCAGAGTGGGGCTCCAGCAAATGTAGTGTGGGAATGGTTCTGCACCTCCTCATGTCTCTGCTTTCCCTCTCCCCTGACTCCTACTCTGAAGAAAGGTTTCAACCTGAAATGACACCCATCCATGTTCTCCACAGATGCTGCCTGACCCGCTGAGTTACTCCAGCACTCTGTGAAACGTCACCTATCCATGTTCTCCACAGATGCTGCCTGACCCGCTGAGTTACTCCAGCACTCTGTGATAGATCAGCCATGATTGAATGGTGGAGTAGACTTGATGGGCCGAATGGCCTAATTCTGCCTCTGTGACTTACGAACATTAGAAAAACATTGCACTTTTAATAAAATATTCTATACACTATGATTTGCAGAAAGATACGGGTCATTGAAAGCATAATTATTCATCATAATTAACGTCTCGGCCAGAGTTAAAACATAATGGAAACAGTGTTTAAGTCTGAATGCAACAGGTGCATGGGTCTCTGGTGGGACACACAAAGGCAAGAACAATCCCAACTACATCAAACACAATCATTGATGCTAAACCCCTCTGGACCACAGTCACTTATAGACCTGTTGTATTTCCAGGACAACCCTTCCATACCGCGAGAAACCTTCCACTTCATCAGTGGAGTCACAGAGTCATGGAAACAGGCCCTTTGGCCCAACTTGCCCACACCGGTCATCATGTCCCAGCTACACTAGTCCCCGCCCTGCCTGCATTTGGTCCATATCCCTCCAAACCTGTCTTATCCATGTACCTGTCTAAAGGCCTCTTAAACTCTGCGATAGTCCCAGGGAGCTGTGAATATAATCACTCCCCAGCCCACAGCATCACCGGCAGCCTGCCAGCCTCAACTACCTCCTCTGGCAGCTCGTTCCATACACCCACCATCCTTTGTGTGAAAACGTTACCCCTCAGATTCCTATTAAATCTTTCCCCCCTCACCTTAAAGCAATGTCCTCTGGTTCTCGATGCCGCGACTCTGGGAAAGAGACTGTGTGCATCTACCTGATCTATTCCCCTCATGCAGGAAGGGCAGAGAGTAAAACTGTATGTTGGACCTGCATATACCCACACTACAGGACAGTCAGAAACGGAGCAAACTCACACCCAACTGCCGCAAGGATATCATTCAGTTGGAGAGGGTTTCAGTTCAGGTTTATTGTTGTCAC
This sequence comes from Okamejei kenojei, assembly GCA_035221665.1. Taxonomy (NCBI): domain Eukaryota; kingdom Metazoa; phylum Chordata; class Chondrichthyes; order Rajiformes; family Rajidae; genus Okamejei; species Okamejei kenojei. The sequence continues at coordinate 494,652 of CM069133.1, forward strand.
GTGAGGTACAGTGAAAAGCTTTGTTTGTGTCGTTGGATAGCAGTGGTAGTTTCTGGTCAGTACTGCTATCCAATCAGATCAGATATACCACACGTAAATACAATCACTTCAAACTCCAGTGCAATAGGTAGAGCAAAGGGGAAGATATAGAGTGCAGAATATAGTTCTCAGCATTGTAGCGCGTCAGTTCCACAGACAAAGTCCAATGTCCGCAATGGGGTAGAGGTGAATCGGACAGTACCCTAGCTTGTTGAAGGGCCGTTCAGAAGCCTGATAATAGATGTCATCTTGGTTCATGGACGAGTTATAGGGAGGGGTTACACCTGTAAACCCATCCCTCACCCCACACCCCTCACCCTTATCCTCAATGCCCCTAGGCAAACATACCGCAGCCTCCTTTACCACCTTACCTACTTGTGCTGCCACCTTCAGTGAGCTATGAGGTTGGACTACAAGATCCCTCTACACATCAATGCCGTTTACGGTCTTACCATTAACTATCGACGTTCCCCTTACATTCAACCTCCCAAAGTGCAACACCTGCTCGGTTAAACCCCGTCTGCCGTTTCTCGGCCCATTTCTGCAGCAACTCTGTATCCTGATGTACCTTCTGACAGCCTTCCTCACTGTCTGCAACTCCTCCAATTGTGGTGTAGTCAGCAATACACACACACACGCACATGCATACGCATGCAGACACATACACACACGCACGCACACACAGACACACACACGGACACACACACACGGACACACACACATGGACACACACACACGGACACACACACGGACACACACACGGACACACACACACACACACGGACACACACACGGACACACACACACACACACACGGACACACACACACGGACACACACACACACGGACACACACCACACACACACGTCACACACACGGACACACACACACACACACACACACAACACGGACACACACACACACACACACACACACACACACACACACACACACACACGGACACACACACACACACGGACACACACACACACGGACACACACACACGGACACACACACACACACACACACACACACACACACGGACACACACACACACGGACACACACACACGGACACACACACACGGACACACACACGGTGACTGTGCGCTGGAGTCACACACAGGGAAGAACAGTTCAGGATAACACCTCCCCCATGGAGCAGGCAAATGTGAAGCAGCAATCCAGCAGTTTCAGGTCAGCGCTGCTAAACAAGGCTTTAACTCCAGACTAGTCATTCTAAACCACTTGTCATGTTGGTCTTTGATCTAGTGTTCATGTCGCATTCTTAATCCAACTTTGTCTCATTTACAGTGTGGAGTTTGGGTGAAAATGAATGATTGATTTTATTAAATAACCACTTAGCAAGTTCAGTGATAATGGAAAGGTTCATGGGGAATTTAAACATATTTTCTGGAACATGTTAGATGAGTATTTGATGAATTTAACCTGCTGTTGTAACAGAGCAAAGATCTAATCAGAGCACTAATGTATGTTAGACGAAGGTAGACACAAAGTGCTGGAGTAACCTCAGCGGGACAGGCAGCATCTGGAGAGAAGGAATGGGTAACGATTCAGGTCGGGACCCTTCTTCAGACTGAGTGTCAGGGGAGAGGGGGACACAGAAATAAGGAAGGGTAAAGTGTGAAAACGAGAGATTAAAGGGGACGATGATCAAGGACAATGTACAATGAATTATTATTAGATCACCACCTATCATATGGGGAGAAGGCAGGAACGGGGTAGTGATGGGGGATGATCAGCCATGATCACTTTGAATGGTGGTGCTGGCTAGAAGGGCTGAATGGCCTACTCCTGCACATATCTATAGACCACTGGAAAGCTCACCATCGCCTCTACTTCCTGAGAAGATTACGGAGAGTCGGTCTGTCAAGGAGGACTCTCTCTAACTTCTACAGGTGCACAGTAGAGAGCTTGCTGACCGGTTGCATCGTGGCTTGGTTCGGCAACGAACCCCTGGAGAGGAAAAGACTACAAACGTAGTAAACACGGCCCAGTCCATCATCGGCTCTGACCTTCCTTCCATCGAGGGGATTTACCACAGTCGCTGCCTCAAAAAAGCTGCTGTATCATCAAAGGCCCACACCATCCTGGCCACACACTCATCTCCCTGCTACCTCCAGGTAGAAGGTACAGGAGCCTGAAGACCAGGTTCAGGAATAGTTACTTCCCCACCGCCATCAGGCTATTAAACCTGGCTCGGACAAAACTCTGATCATTAATAACTCATTATCTGTTATTTGCACTTTATTAGTTTATTTATTCATGTGTGTATATATTTATATATGGTATATGGACACACTGATCTGTTCTGTAGTCATGCCTTCTATGTTCTGTGTGCTGATGCAAAGCAAGAATGTCATTGTCCGATCAGGGACACACGACGATAAACTCACTTGAACATGAACTCTTCTGGGGTAAATAGGGGGTGACTGAGCGTTGCGGTACCCCAAAAGGGACGGGTTGCACCTTAACTGGAGGAGGACCGTTTACATTCTGGCAGGCAGGTTTGCTAGGGCAACACGTGTGGGTTTAAACTAAATAGTGGGGGGGGAGGGATTGACAAATTGGGAGTATAGAGATGGAGTTGAAGGGGAAGTGGCTACAGGAAAAATTACAAAAGATTCTCAAATTAATGGGAAGGAAAGCTCGAGAATGGACAACAAGTAAGGTCAGGGCCAATTGCGAGGGGGGAAGTGAATACGGAGGTCAAAGTGCTGTATATGAATGTGCAAAGTATAAGGAATGAAGTGGACGAGCTTGAGGCTCAGTTAGAAACTGGCAAGTATGATGTTGTGGGAATTACAGAGACATGGCTGCAAGAGGGCCAGGGCTGGGAACTGAATATTCAAGGGTATATGTCCTATCGATAAGACAGACAGGTGGGCAGAGGGGTGGGGTTGCCCTGTTGGTGAGGATTGAAATTCAGTCCCTTGCAAGGGGTGACATTGAAACAGGAGATGTGGAGTCAGTATGGGTAGAACTAAGGAATTGTAAGGTAAAAATACCTTAATGGGAATAATCTACAGGCCCCTAAACAGTAGCCTGGACATAGGGTGCAAGTTGAATCAGGAGTTAAAATTGGCATATGGCATAAAGCTGTGGTTGTTATGGGAGATTTCAACATGCAGGTAGACTGGGAAAATCAGGTTGGTACTGGACCCCAAGAAAGGGACTTTGTAGAGTGCCTTTGTGATGGATTCTTTGAACAGCTTGTATTGGAGCCTACCAGGGAGAAGGCAATTCTGGAATTAGTGTTGTGTAATGAACCGGATTTGATAAAGGACCTCGAGGTTAATGAGCCATTAGGAGGCAGTGACCATAACGTGGTCAGGTTTAATCTACAATTGGAGATGGAGAAGAGTAGATCGGAGGTGTCAGTGTTGCAGTTGAATAAAGGGGACTATGGGGTCATGAGGGAGGAGATGGCCAAAGTTAACGGGAAAGATGCCCTAGCAGGGATGAGAGTGGAACAACAATGGCAGGTGTTTCTAGGAATAATACAGAAGGTGCAGGATCAGTTCATTCCTAGGAGGAAGAAAGATTCCAAGGGGAGAAAGGGACGACCATGGCTGACAAGGGACGTCAGGGACAGTATAAAAATTAAAGTGAAGAAGTACAGCGTAGCAAAGATAAGCGGGAAGCAAGTGCATTGGGTAATGTTTAAAGAACAACAGAAGATAACCAAAAAGACAATACGGGGAGAAAATATGAGGTATGAAGGTAAGCTCGCCAATAATATAAGTAGGGCATAGTAAAAGCTTCTTTAGGTGTGTGAAGGGTCTATTCTGAACAGAAAATTGACACAGAGTAACTCAGCGGGTGGGTCAGGCAGCATCTGTGGAGAACATGGATAGGTGACGTTTCACAGAGTGCTGGAGTAACTCAGCGGGTGGGTCAGGCAGCATCTGTGGTGGAGGGGACCAGTGTAGCCCCCTCCTGTGATCATTATCCACCAATAACCGGGCCTCACACAAACCCTGTCCCTTCCCAAGTCACTAGAGAGTAAACCATGTGAGACTAACACTGACCTGTAAACATTGAAGGGTGCACAGGGACAGGACTGCCACATACACAGAGCTGACTGGCAGCTGCTCCACAGTTCATTCACTGTTGACGCGGGACAGACGCTTAAGTCAAGATAATTAATGTGTTTTGATCAAACTCATTTGTCTATTGTGCCGCGTGTAACGGGCGGGAGAGGCCGCGGTTGGCTGGCTAGATGATGGATAGCAACAAGCACTCGCGTCCGGTGTCCGCTCACATTAAATAAATATATATTTACACGTGTTTTAAACAAAATGACAGCAAATTGTATCCGACCCCGACTCAAAATGGCAGCAGCTGCTGCAGCGGCGATCTCTCACCGCCCCGTGTCCGAGCGGTACATGTCGGGCAGCTCCCGGCCCGGCCGCAGCGGCCACACCCGGCCACACCCACACCGCACCCGGCCCGGCCACACCCACACCGGACCCGGCCAGACCCGGACCAGACCCACACCGGACCCACACCGGACCCACACCGGACCAGACCAGACCAACAACGGACCTGGACCCACACCGCACCCGGACCCAGACCGGACCAGACCAGACCCACACCGGACCCAGACCCAGACCAGACCCGGACCAGACCCGGACCTGGACCCACACCCAGACCCAGACCGGACCGGACCAGACCAGACCCTCACCGGACTCGGACCCGGACCCACACCGGACCCAGATCCACACCGGACCCGGACCAGGACCAGACCCAGGCCCACACCGGACCCAGACCCAGACCCAGACCGGACCCAGACCCAGACCCCGGACCCAGACCCAGACCCAGGACCCACCCACCCAGACCTGGACCAACCACCAGACCCGGACCAGACCCACCGGACCCGGACCCGGACCCACACCGGACCACAGACCCCAGGACCCGGACCCAGACCACTGACCAGACCCAGACCCAGACCCAGACCCAGACCGGACCAGACCCAGACCCATGCCGTACCAGACCAGACCCAGACCACACCCAGACCCAGACCGGACCCGGACCCACACCGGACCAGACCACACCACAGACCGGACCCAGACCCAGACCGGACCCGGACCCACTGGACCAGACCCAGACCCCAGACCCAGACCCACACTGGACCCACACTGGACCCAGACCCAGACCCACACTGGACCCACACTGGACCCACACTGGACCCAGACCCAGACCCACACTGGACCCAGGACCGACCCAGACCCACCTGGACCCAGACCCAGACCCACACTGAGACCCACCCAGGACCCACTGGACCCAGACCCAGACCCACTGGACCCACACGGACCCACACCGGACCCAGACCCAGACCCAGACCCACACTGGACCCACACCGGACCCAGACCTGGACCCAGACCCACACCGGACCCACACTGGACCCAGACCCAGACCCACACTGGACCCACACTGGACCCAGACCGGACCCACACCGGACCCACACCGGACCCAGGACCCAGACCGGACCCACACCGGACCCAGACCCAGACCCACACTGGACCCAGACCCAGACCCACACTGGACCCAGACCCAGACCCACACTGGACCCAGACCCAGACCCACTGGACCCACACCGGACCCACACTGGACCCAGACCCAGACCCACACTGGACCCAGACCCAGACCCACACTGGACCCAGACCCAGACCCACACTGGACCCAGACCCAGACCCAAACCGGACCCAGACCCAGACCGGACCCACACCGGACCCAGACCCAGACCCGGACCCAGACCCAGACCCACACCGGACCCAGGACCCAGACCCAGACCCACACTGGACCCAGACCCAGACCCAGACCCAGACACCCACCCAGACCCACACCGGACCCAGACCCAGACCCGGACCCACACCGGACCCAGGACCCACCCAGGACCCACCCAGACCCAGACCCGGACCCACACTGGACCCAGACCCAGACCCACCCGACCCACACCCAGACCCAGACCCAGACCCAGACCCAGACCAGACCCAGACACCGGACCCAGACCAGACCCAGACCCAGACCCACACTGGACCCCAGACCCAGACCCACCCCACACCCAGACCCAGACCCACACCAGACCCAGACCAGACCCAGACCAGACCAGACCCAGACCCCAGACCCAGACCAGACCCAGACCAGACCAGACCCAGACCAGACCCAGACCCAGACCAGACCCAGACCAGACCCAGACCCAGACCCACCCAGACCCAGACCAGACCCACACCCGGACCCACACCGGACCCAGACCCACACCGGACCCAGACCCACACCCACCCGGACCCAGACCCACCCGGACCCAGACCCAGACCCACACCGACCCAGACCCACACCCGGACCCACACCAGACAAGACCCGGACCCAGACCCACACCAGACCAGACCAGACCCGGACCCACATCGGACCAGACTCACACCGGACCCGGACCCGGACCCACACCAGACCCAGACCCACATCAGACCCAGACCAGACCAGACCAGGTCGCCCAGACCAGACCCAGACCAGACCAGACCCAGACCAGACCAGGTCGCCCAGCCCAGACCAGACCCAGACCAGACCTGACCCGACCAGACCAGACCAGACCCACACCAGACCAGACCAGACCCAGACCCACACCAGACCCAGACCAGACCCAGATCAGACCCAAACCAGACCAGACTAGGCCACCCAGACCAGACCAGACCCAGACCAGACAAGACCAACACCAGACCAGAGCAGGCCGCCCAGACCAGACCCAGACCCACACCGGACCAGACCCAGACCAACCCCCGGCTGTCCAGACCAGACAGACCACTCCAGCCCCGGCCGCCACAAGACCAGACCTGGTCGAAGCGCAGAGTGTGTGAAGGAGGTGTCGACCTGTTCTGCAACAGAGAGACGGGAACAGTCCCAATGTCCATCTCCCAATGTCCATCTCCCAATGTCCATCTCCCCAATGTCCATCTCCCAATGTCCATCTCCCCAATGTCCATCTCCCAATGTCCATCTCCCAATGTCCATCTCCCCAATGTCCATCTCCCATGTCCATCTCCCCAATGTCCATCTGTCCATCCCCAATGTCCATCTCCCAATGTCCATCTCCCAATGTCCATCTCCCAATGTCCATCTCCCCAATGTCCATCTCCCCAATGTCCATCTCCCCAATGTCCATCTCCCAATGTCCATCTCCCCAATGTCCATCTCCCCAATGTCCATCTCCCAATGTCCATCTCCCCAATGTCCATCTCCCAATGTCCATCTCCCAATGTCCATCTCCCAATGTCCATCTCCCAATGTCCATCTCCCAATGTCCATCTCCCAATGTCCATCTCCCCAATGTCCATCTCCCAATGTCCATCTCCCAATGTCCATCTCCAATGTCCATGTCCATCTCCCAATGTCCATCTCCCCAATGTCCATCTCCCAATGTCCATCTCCCAATGTCCATCTCCCAATGTCCATCTCCCAATGTCCATCTCCCAATGTCCATCTCCCAATGTCCATCTCCCAATGTCCATCTCCCAATGTCCATCTCCCCAATGTCCATCTCCCAATGTCCATCTCCCCAATGTCCATCTCCCCAATGTCCATCTCCCCAATGTCCATCTCCCCAATGTCCATCTCCCCAATGTCCATCTCCCCAATGTCCATCTCCCCAATGTCCATCTCCCCAATGTCCATCTCCCCAATGTCCATCTCCCCAATGTCCAGACGCCTCTGCTCACCCAAACTAACGACAATTTCATTTATAAGAATGAGATACTGCGCAGAGATACATTGATACAAAGTAGCAAACACACACCAGCTGATTTGGAAAATTGTTGTATCATAAATTAATATAAATACTCACATGCGTGTGTGTGTGTGTGTGTGTGTGTGTGTGTGTGTGTGTGTGTGTGTGTGTGTGTGTGTGTGTGTGTGTGTGTGTGTGTGTGTGTGTGTGTGTGTGTGTGTGTGTGAGACAGTGTGTACATGTGTGTGTGTGTGTCTCTGTCTCGGTGAGGGTGTGACAGTGTGTGTGTGTGGGTCTCTGTGAGTGTGTACGTGTGTGACAGTGTGTGGGTGTGTGTCTCTGTGAGTTTGTGGATGTGTGTCTCTGTGAGTGTGAGTGTGTGACAGTGTGTGGGTGTGGGTGTGTGTCTGTGAGTGTGTGCGTGTGTGACAGTGTGTGGGTGTATGTCTCTGTGAGTGTACAAGTGTGACAATGTGTGTGTGTGGGTGTGTGTCTCCGTCTCTGTAAGTGTGTGTGTGGGTGTGTGTTTCTGTGAGTGTGTATGAGTGTGACAGTGTGTGTGTGGGTGTGTGTCTCTGAGTGTGTGCGTGTGTGACAGTGTGTGGGTGTGTGTCTCTGTGAGTGTGTATGAGTGTGACAGTGTGTGTGTGGGGGTGTGTCTCTGTAAGTGTGTACGTGTGTGACAGTGTGTGGGTGTGTGTCTCTGTGAGTGTGACAGTGTGTGTGTGGGTGTGTGTCTCTGTGAGTGTACGTATGTGACAGTGTGTGTCTCTGTGAGTGTGTACAAGTGTGGCAGTGTGTGGGTGTGTGTCTCTGAGTGTGTACGAGTGTGACAGTGTGTGGGTCTCTGTGAGTGTGTACGTGTGTGACAGTGTGTGTGTGGATGTGTGTCTCTGTGAGTGTGTACGTGTGTGACAGTCTGTGGGTGTGTGTCTGTGAGTGTGTATGTGTGTGACAGTGTATGTGTGGGTGTGTGTCTCTGTGAGTGTGTACAAGTGTGACAGTGTGTGGGTGTGTGTCTCTGAGTGTGTACTTGTGTGACAATGCGTGGGTGTGTGTCTCTGTGAGTGTGTACGTGTGTGACAGTGTGTGTGGGTGTGTGTCTCTGTGAGTGTGTGCGTGTGTGACAGTGTGTGGGTGTATGTCTCTGTGAGTGTGTACGAGTGTGACAGTGTGGGTGTGTGTCTCTCTCTGTAAGTGTGTGCATGTGTGACAGTGTGTGTGTGGGTGTGTGTCTCTGTGAGTGTGTACGAGTGTGACAGTGTGTGGGTGTGTGTCTCTGAGTGTGTGTGTGTGTGTGTGACAGTGTGTGGGAGTGTGTCTCTGTGAATGTGTATGAGTGTGACAGTGTGTGTGGGTGTGTGTCTCTGTGAGTGTGTACATGTGACAGTGTGTGGGTGTGTCTCTGTGAGTGTGTACATGTGACAGTGTGTGGGTGTGTGTCTCTGTGAGTGTGTACGTGTGTGACAGTGTGTGGGTGTGTGTCTCTGAGTGTGTACGTGTGTGACAATGTGTGTGTGGGTGTGTGTCTCTGTGAGTGTGTGCGTGTGTGACAGTGTGTGGGTGTGTGTCTCTGTGAGTGTGTGCGTGTGTGACAGTGTGTGGGTGTGTGTCTCTGTGAGTGTGTACATGTGACAGTGTGTGGGTGTGTCTCTGTGAGTGTGTACATGTGACAGTGTGTGGGTGTGTGTCTCTGTGAGTGTGTACATGTGACAGTGTGTGGGTGTGTGTCTCTGTGAGTGTGTGCGTGTGTGACAGTGTGTGGGTGTGTGTCTCTGAGTGTGTACGTGTGTGACAGTGTGTGGGTGTGTGTCTCTGAGTGTGTACGTGTGTGACAATGTGTGTGTGGGTGTGTGTCTCTGTGAGTGTGTGCGTGTGTGACAGTGTGTTGGTGTGTGTCTCTGTGAGTGCGTGATGCTTGATACATACACTTGCATGTAGATCTACATACGCATGAAGTACAGTCAGGTACACACGTGCAATGCCCAGGTGTCCGTGTGGACAGTGTGTTGTGGGAGTGCCCGACCCGGCACATCAACCCCGTGGGATACAGGGTGAGTGAGATGCTGCTGATGTGTGCAGGTGGCAACACCAGCACATCACGCGGGCACTGGAGGATGCAGCCAGCGGCAAGATCGAGCTATCTATCCACCCACCTACCTATCTACCTACCTACCCACCTCACCCAGCCACCCACCCACCCACCACCCACTCACCCACTCACCCACTCACCCAGCCACCCAGCCACTCACCCACCCCCCACCCACCCACTCACCCACTCACCCACCCCACTCACCCACCACACTCAATCACACATCTCCGTAATGGCAACACACTCACACACTCACAAATACACACACATAAACCCACCCACTCCCACACACATATACACCCACCCCACACACACACACACTACACTCTCACACCCCCACACACACACACCTACACTCCCACACACACACACACACACACACCTACACTCCCACACACACACACACACACACATACACACACCTACACACCCACACACATATACATCCACCCCACACACACACACACATACACTCACCTACACTCCCACACACATATACATCCACCCCACACACACACACACACATACCTGCACTCCCACACCCACACACTCTCACACCCCCACACACACATACCTACACTCCCACACCCACACACACACACACTCCCACACACACACACTCCCACACACACCCATCATGAAATGGCCACTCACCCCTCTCCTCGCCCACACATGTACATGTATGTACAGTACCCGCGCCCACATGTACATGTATGTACAGTACCCGCGCCCACATACAGTATGCGCTGTCTGTGCACCCACCCGCCCGCACACACACACACAATGGGCATGTATGTGCTGTACCCGCGCCCACACATGCCTACACTGCCCTGTACACACACGGACACGGGCTTCGCCCCCAGGGCGAGAGCAGCGATCTGCACAAAATCACAGCACGGACTGGGTAATAAAGGCGTGCGTTTCTGCCGAGCCCCGCAGACATGGTGTCAATGTGTACAATACCTCTCTGGCTCTGTCCTTCATCCATGGTCTCCTCCATCGCTCACTCGCTGTTCCACAGCCGCCGCTGCAGCGATTCACACAAAAGCTTCACGCACAAGCACGGGGAGAGGTTGGAGGCTTGGACAGGTCCCGGCGTGGCACTCGCTCGCTGCCTCTCTGCTGTCTCTCTGTGTCTCTCTCCTCGTGTCCGCCTGCAGATTGCTTGTCAAGTGCAATTTCATTCACGCTCCCTGTCAGCGATGACCATTGTCTCGGCTCCAGAGCATCAGTGGAACTGCCTGGGTTCAGCGACCAGAGCAACTTCACAAGCTCCTGCACGGAGCAAGGAGACAGCGATGACAACGCGCGGGGGCTGCAGTGCGGGAGGGGCGGAGGGGAGGGGAGGGGAGGGGAGGAGAGGGGAGGGGAGAAACAGAGAAAAACAGGGGCAGGAGTCGGTCATTCGGCCCTTCGAGCCAGCACCGCCATTCAATATGATCATGGCTGATCATCCCCAATCAGTACCCCGTTCCTGACTTTTTCCCCAAATCCCTTGACTCCGTTATCCCAAAGAGTTAAATCTAACTCTCTCTTGAAAACATCCAGTGAATTGGCCTCCATTGCCTTCTGTGGCAGAGAATTCCACAGATTCACAACTCTCTGGGTGAAGATGTTTTTCCTCATCTCTGTCCTAAATGGCTGACCCGTTATTCTTAATCTGTGACCCCTGGTCCTGGACTCCCCCAACATCAGGAACATTTTTCCTGCATCTAGCCTGTCCAATCCTTTAAGAATTGTGTATGCTTCCATAAGATCTCCTCTCATCCTTCTAAGTTCCAGTGAATACAAGCCCAGTCGACCCATTCTTTCATCATATGTCAGTCCCGCCATCCCAGGGATTAACCTGGTGAACCTACGCTGCACTCCCCCAATAGCAATAATGCCCTTCCTCAACTTAGGAGACCAAAATTGCACACAATACTCCAGGTGCGGCCTCACCGGGGCCCTGTACAACTGCAGTAGGACCACCTTGCTCCTACAGTACCCTCCATAATATTTGGGACAAAGACCCATCATTTATTTATTTGCCTCTGTACTCCACAATTTGAGATTTGTAATAGAAAAATAATCACATGTGGTTAAAGTGCACATTGTCAGATTTTAATAAAAGGTATTTTTATACATTTTGGTTTCACCATATAGAAATTACAGCAGTGTTTATACATAGTCCCCCCATTTCAGGGCACCATAATGTTTGAGACACAGCAGCGTCATGTAAATGAAAGTAGTCATGTTCAGTATTTTATTACATATCCTTTGCATGCAATGACTGCTTGAAGTCTGCGATTCATGGACATCACCAGGTGCTGGGTGTCTTCTCTGGTGATGCTCTGCCAGGCCTGGATTGCAGCCATCTTTAGCTTATGCTTGTTTTGGGGGCTAGGCCCCTTCAGTTTTCTCTTCAGCATATAAAAGGCATGCTCGATTGGGTTCAGATCGGGTGATTGACTTGGCCACTCAAGAATTGACCATTTTTCAGCTTTGAAAAACTCCTTTGGTGCTTTAGCAGTACGTTTGGGATCATTGTCTTGCTGTAGAATGAACTGCCAGCCAATGAGTTTTGAGGCATTTGTTTGAACTTGAGCAGAGAGGATGTGCCTATACACTTCAGAATTCATTATGCTACTACCATCAGCAGTTGTATCATCAATGAAGATAAGTGAGCCAGTTCCTTCAGCAGCCATACATGGCCAGGCCATAACACCCCACCACCGTGTTTCACAGTTGAGTTGGTATGCTTTGGATCTTGGACAGTTCCTTCTCTCCTCCATACTTTGCTCTTGCCATCACTCTGATATGTTAATCTTCGTCTCATCTGACCACAAGACCTTTTTCCAGAACTGTGGTTGCTCTTTTAAGTACTTCTTGGCAAACTGTAACCTGGCCATCCTATTTCTGCGGCTAACCAGTGGTTTGCATCTTGCAGCGTAGCCTCTGTATTTCTGTTCATGAAGTCTTCTGCGGACAGTGGTCATTGACAAATCCACACCGGACACCTGAAGAGTGTTTCTGATCTGTCGGACAGGTGTTTGGGGATTTTTCTTTATTATAGAGAGAATTCTTCTGTCATCAGCTGTGGAGGTCTTCCTTGGCCTGCCAGTCCCTTTGTGATTAGTAAGCTCACCAGTGCTCGCTTTCTTCTTAATGATGTTCCAAACAGTTGATTTTGGTAAGCCTAAGGTTTGGCTGATGTCTCTAACAGTTTTATTCTTGTTTCTCAGTCTCATAAAGGCTTCTTTGACTTTCATTGGCACAACTTTGGTCCTCATGTTGATAAACAGCAATAAAAGTTTCCAAAGGTGGTGGAAAGACTGGAGGAAAGGCCAGGTGCTGAGAGCTCTCTTATACCTGCATTAAGGAGGCAATTGAACACACCTGAGAAATTGCAAACACCTGTGAAGCCATGTGTCCCAAACATTATGGTGCATTGAAATAGGGGGACTGTGTATAAACACAATTGTAATTTCTAAATGGTGAAACCAAAATGTATAAAAATGGCCTTTAAAAAAAATCTGACAATGTGCACTTTAATCACGTGATTTCTTTTTCTATTACAAATCTCAAATTATGGAGTACAGAGGCAAATAAATAAATGATGGGTATTTGTCCCAAACATTATGGAGGGCACTGTATGTCTGAATGAATGGCTCTGACTACCCTGCCCTAGTGAGACCACACCTGGAGTATTGTGGGCCATTTTGGTCTCCTAATTTGAGGAAGGCATTCTTGCTATTGAGGGAGTGCAGCGTAGCTTCACCAGGTTAATTCCCGGGAAGGCGGGACTGACATATGATGAAAGAGTGGAGCATCTGGGCTTGTATTCACTGGAATTTAGAAGAATGAGAGGGGATCTTCAAATTCAAGTTCTTATAGAAACATACACAATTCTTAAGGGTTTGGACAGACTAGGTGCAGGCAAAATGTTCCCGATGTTGGGGAAGTCCAGAACCAGGGGTCACAGTTTAAGAATAAGGCGTCGGCCATTTAGGACTGAGATGAGGAGAAATGTTTTCACCCAGAGAGTTGTGAATCTGTGGAATTCTCTGCCACAGAAGGCAGTGGAGGCCAATTCACTGGATGTATACAAAAGAGTTAGATTTAGCTTTAGGGCTAAAGGAATCAAGGGGTATGGGGAAAAAGCTGGGTACTGATTGTGGATGATCAGCCATGATCATATTGTTTAGTGGTGCTGGCTCGAAGGGCCGAATGGCCTACCCCTGCAGCTATTGTCTATGTTCTATGTTTCTATGTCTTGTACAACTGAAACATGACCTCCCAACATCTGTACTCAACTCAATACTCTGACTGATGAAGGCCAATGTACCAAAAACCTTTCTGACCACTCTATCTACCTGTGACGCCACTTTCAGGAACTGTGTACCTGTACTCCTAGATCCCTCTGCTCTACAACACTCCCCTAGCCCTGCCTTTGTGAAGGTCAACAGGCAAGAGGGAATCTTTGGCAAGATTTCTACATCGGCAGGTGGCCAGACTCTGATGGTCAACCCCAACCTCCCAATGCAGACTCCTGACAACAGTTCAACCATAGTTTAAAAACTAGACATTAGACAATAGGTGTAGAAGTTGGCCATTCGGCCCTTCGAGCCAGCACCCATTCAATGTGATCATGGCCGATCATCCCCAATCAGTACCCCGTTCCTGCCTTCTCCCCATATCCCCTGACTCCGCTATCTTTAAGAGCCCTATCTAGCTCTCTCTTGAAAGTATCCAGAGAACCTGCCTCCACCGCCCTCTGAGACAGAGAATTCCACAGACTCACAACTCTCTGTGAGAAAAAGTGTTTCCTCATCTCTGTTCTAAATGGCCTACCCCTTATTCTTAAACTGTGGCCCCTGGTTCTGGACTCCCCCAGCATCGGGAACATGTTTCCTGCCTCGAGCGTGTCCAAACCCTTAACAATCTTATAAATTTCAATGAGATCCCGTCTCATCCTTCTAAATTCCAGAGTGCACAAGCCCAGCCACTCCATTCTCTCAGCGTATGACAGTCCCGCCATCATGGGAATTAACCTTGTAAACCTATGCTGCGCTCCCTCAATAGCAAGAATGTCCTTCCTCAAATTAGGGGACCAAAACTGCACACAATACTCCAGGTATAGCTCAACTCCTCTTGTTATGAAGGCCAGCATGCCATTTGCTTTCATTCACTGAGTGCTGGAGAAACTCAACAGGTCAAATATTGAGATCCAAATAGTTTAGTTTATAGTCCCGTGTACCGAGGTACAGTGAAAGCTTTTGTTGCGTGCTTAACCAGCAGTGGAACGACAATACGTGATTACAATTGAGCCATTCACAGTGTATAGATACATGATAAGGGAAACACGTTTAGTGCAAGGTAAAACCTGTAAGGCTGATCAAAGATAGTCCGAGGGTCACCAATGAGGTAGATAGTAGTTCAGCGCTGCTCTCTGGTTGTGGTAGGATGGTTCAGTTGCCTGATAACAGCTGGGAAGAAACTGTCCCTGAATCTGGAGGTGTGCGTTTTCACACGTCTGTACCTCTTGCCCGATGGGAGAGGGGAGAAGAGGGAGTGGCCGGGGTGAGACTGGTCCTTGATGATGCTGCTGGCCTTGCCGAGGCAGCGTGAGGTGTAGATGGAGTCGATGGAAGGGAGGTTGGTTTGTGTGATGGTCTGGGCTGCGTCCACAATTCACATATTAATTGAACCGAGCTGGAGTGGCTGGGCATGGAAGTAACAACACTGCCAGGTGTAGCAACGAGAGGACTGTCTGTGCATCACCGTCTGTGGCAAATGTTGGTTGGTTGAGCTGCTGAGCTGCAATCTGAGCTTCAGGCATTGTGGTAGTAAGTACATTGACGCAGTGTTTCAGGAGTCAGTTACTCCCATTGTGTCACCTATCCATGTTCTCCACAGATGCTGCCTGACCCGCTGAGTTACTCCAGCACTCTGTGAAACGTCACCTATCCATGTTCTCCACAGATGCTGCCTGACCCGCTGCACTCTGTTACTCCAGCTGCCTGACCCGCTGAGTTACTCCAGCACTCTGTGAAACGTCACCTATCCATGTTCTCCACAGATGCTGCCTGACCCGCTGAGTTACTCCAGCACTCTGTGAAACGTCACCTATCCATGTTCTCTCCATGCTTGAGTTACTCCAGCACTCTGTGTTTCCACTGCATTGAGTGTCTCCAGGCTTAGCTGTGGTCTGCACTGTGGCCACCATGTTCTCCACTTGCTGCCTGACCCGCTGCCAGTGACTTCCACTGGTTTTCCACTGATTGAGTGTCAAAGCCATGGTTAACTTGCAGTGGGCGGAGATCGGTATCCTGACGATTCACATGATTCAAGTTATAGACAGGCCTTTAATCTAATTAGTGAGGGAGGCTTAAAGCGACAGAAGCTTCATAAATGTAAGTGTTGGGTTTGGCTGGCTCGTTGCAGTAAAGAAAATCAGCGCATCAGGACGAGGAGAGAACGTGAGACAAAGTACTTGGCATCAGCTGAACCTGAAGTAACACGGGGCAGGAACCAAAGCCTGCGGCTCTTTACAAAGCTGCCAGCACTAGGATAACAAGGCAGATGAGATGGCAGCTCAGTGAGAAATAAATGAGATTGGTTTTATAGGTATTATTGAGATTAGCTGCAAGGGAGAGCAGATGGGGAAACTCTCCAGCAAAAGTTGTGTGTTGTTGTGGAGCTAACTGTAGTTGAGGCAGGAACTAGAACAAGTGTATGTGTGTCTGTCTGTGTGCCTGTGTGAGTGTGTGTGCACGTGTGTGTATGCACATGGGTGTGTGTGCATGTGTAACTGCCTGTGTGCATGTGAGTGTATATGTGTAAGTGGCATGCGCATGCATATGCGTGAATGCATGTGTGTGCATGTGCGTGCATGCACATGGGTGTGTGTGCATGTGTAACTGCATGTGTGCATGTGAGTGTATATGTGTGTGCATGCGTGTGAGTTTAAGTGGCATGTGCGTGCATATGCGTGTGTTAGCGTGTATGCATGTATATGCAAATATGTGTGCATGTGCGTGAGTGTGCGCGTGTGTGTGTGCCGTGTGCATGTGTGTGTGCATTTACCGTGTGTGTGTGTGTGTCGTGTGCATGTGCGTGTGTGCGTGTACGTGTGCGTGTGCATATGTTTGCATGTGTGTGCGCATGTGCACGTGCGTGCGCCGCGTGCGTGTATGTGTGTGTGTACATGTGTGTGTGCGTGTACATGTGTTTGTGCGCATTTGTGTGCGTATGTGTGTGTGTGCGTGTCCGTGTGTGTGTGCGTGCGTGTACATGTCTGTGCTTGTGTACGTGTGAGTGTGTGTACGTGTGTGTGTGTGTGAGTGTGTATGTATGTGTGTGTGAGTGTGTATGTATGTGTGTGTGTGTGCATGCGTGTACGTGTCTGTGTGTGTGTGTGTGTGCGTGTGTGCGTGTGTGCGTGTGTGTGTGTGTGTGTGTGTGTGTGCATGCATGCGATTGACATTGACCGTTCTTGTGGAACTACGCGTAGAGATTTAACGACGAGCCATGAGGCCTGACTGATGCTAGTTGCTGGATTCCTCCCATCCCACCCTCCCTCCCTCCCTCCCTCCCTCCCCCCCCCCTCCCTCCCTCCCACCCCCCTCCCTCCCTCCCCCCCTCCCTCTCCCCCTCCCTCCCTCCACTCCACATTCTCTCCCTACTCATACATTTGCCCAAGCTATCTGCTTCAAACACTCCCTCTGGGAGAACGGTCGACATTCGGACGCTGTTATAGTGAAGACACTTGACTTATTCTATTGTCCGGCTACACAGTCATGAGTATAGGGTGAGTACAGCAGGGGGCTGAGCACACAAGCCTTGAGGTGCTCCCATGCTGATTATGACTGAGGATGATGTAGTTCTGCCAGTTCGAACAGACTGTGGTCTGTGGAAGAGGAAGTTGAGGATCCAATTGTAGAGGGATGCGCAGAGACCCGGTTCCGTGAGCTTGGTAACCAGCTTTTTTTTAAATCAAGAAATGTATTCAATTATTTACAATAATATTTACAAAACAATAAAACAAAACAGAAGCCAGCACCATAATGCGCAACAAACAAATATACTAAATAAACTATTATACAACTATGTTACAACCCTTGTCCAGGATACATTCAACCCCCTGCAGTGCCCAGAGGTCCCGGAAATCCCCCAGGGTGCCCGTGGGCAGTGCAGAAGGTGGGAGTTAATATGAGTCGTATCCAACCCCTCAAAGCACTTCATCACATGTTAGGCTGCTGAGGAAGATGAAAGCTCACGGTACCAAAGGGCAGACACTTGCGTGGAGAGCAGGTTGGCTGGATGGCAGAAGGCAAAGAGTGGCAATAAAGGGGGCTTTTTCCGGTTGGCTGCCAGTGACTAGCGGAGTTCCGCAGGGCTCGGTGCTGGGGCCGCTACTCTTCACGTTGTACATTAATGATTTGGAGGAGGGGGCCAAGTTTGTGGATGACACAAAGATAGGTGGAGGGGCAGGTAGTGTAGAGAAAGCAGGGACTCTGCAGAAGGACTTGGACAGGTTGGGAGAGCGGGCAGAGAAGTGGCAGATGGAATATGGTGCAGCAAAGTGTAAATAAAGGCAGATACTATTTTCTAAATGGGGTTGTGGGGCGAGGGCAGGAGAATGGGGTTGAGAGGAAAAGATAGATCAGCTATGATTGAATGGTGGAGGAGACTTGATGGGCCGAATGGCCTAATTCTGTTCCTAGAACTTATTAACTTATGTATCTGTACACTGTGGACACTGGATTTAATCTTGTATTGTCTTTCCGCTGACTGGTTAGCACACGGTTGAAAGCCTCGGTACATGTGAGTTAAAGCAATGGCTGCCTCGCCAACAGTCTGTCTGTCCCTTCCTTCATGGGTTTTAATAGTACGTGTCAAATGTATGTTTTTAGTTTTCTTTAGCTTGTGTTATGTGGGGGGCAGGGTGGGGGAAATCTAATCTCTTACCTCGACAGAGATGCAATTTCTTTCTGTATCGTCTCCGTCCACACTTCAGCCTTTACTGGAGACCGATTCTGAGAGCTCCACTGCGGGAGCCTGCGGACTTACCATCGTGGAGACGAGGAAACACTTTTTCACACAGAGAGTGGTGAGTCTGTGGAATTCTCTGCCACAGAGGGCGGTGGAGGCAGGTTCTCTGGATGCTTTCAAGAGAGAGCTAGATAGGGCTCTTAAAGATAGTGGAGTCAGGGGATATGGGGAGAAGGCAGGAACGGGGAACTGATTGGGGATGATCAGCCGTGATCACATTGAATGGCGGTGCTGGCTCGGAGGGCCGAATGGCCTCTACTCCTGCACCTATTGTCTATTGATCCCTTTGCCAGGGATCGACCTCCAACCATGGGTGCCTGCGGACTTACGTGACGGAGCCCGCGGTTTCTTGTTAGAGACCGGCTTTGGGAGCTCCAAGCTGCAGAACCTTCGATGGCCGGCTGCGGGAGCTTCCATCGCCCCAATGGATGGCAGGAGAATAAAGAGGAAGAAGATTGGACTTTTCTGCCTTCCATCACAGTGAGGAATGTGGGGAATCCACGGTGGTGGAAGTTTACGTTAACCTTTATGTAGTTGTGTGTCTTGTTACATATGGCTGTATGGTAATTTAAGTGGTACCTTAATTGGTGAACCTGACAATAAAAGACCTTTGAAACCATTGAACTAAACTAAACGAGCTTTTGGACAAAGGGTCTGTTTGGTTTCTCAATGACTCCGTGACTCTAAAAGTAAGGAAGGTTGATGAAGCAAATTACAGTATTATTGTTGGAATTTGTTCAATGTGGCTGTGAAGGTATTCTCACCAAGTAAGCAAGCATTTGAAGAATGGTCTCGACCCGAAACGTCACCTATTCCCTTTGCTCCATAGATGCTGCCTCACCCGCTGAGTTTCTCCAGCATTTTTGTCTCCCCTCACCAAGTAGGCAGTTGGTTTACAGGCTTGGACTGTCCTCGATCAATCTTGCAGCTGCAGTAACTCACTTCAGTGCTACCTTATTGCATCTTCTCCTTGCGTGTGGCGTGCACAGCCTAAAGTTGTAGGACAACTTGTTCTATTTGATCTTATTTGGTTGTGCACGCCGGGTTGATTGCGTTGGTTGTAACAGGGCGGGCCACGTGAAGGTTGCAATCTCCCACCCCCTTGTTGCATACAAAATGAGTAGGAAGGAACTGCAGATGCTGATTTAAACTGAAGATAGACACAAAAAGCTGGAGTAACTCAGCGGGACAGGCAGCATCTCTGGAGAGAAGGAACGGGTGAGGCTTCGGGTCGAGACCGGCACTTGTTGCAAGTTGCTTGCTGTTTTAATGGTGGTTTTCATGCGTGGAGGCTCCCATTTAAAGTTCCATCAATCTCTGCAGCTGAGCAGTGTCCGTGACGAGGGGTTGAGAGGGTCACCATCACCTCAGTGCGTACCGGCACTTCCTCAGCCACGGTTCATCACAGCCCCTGTGAAAAATGTTGGTGCCATTAAAGTCTGATGTAGTCCCTGCAATAAGAATGTTAACGACTTGGGAACATCTGTCTTCATCAGTGGAGGTTGGGCAAGGGGAGACGATCGTATACATTCATGAATGGTCGTCTTTGGCAAGTATCGGCTCCAGCTTTGATCAGTGTCTGGTCCAGGACAGACGAGAGGCCAACAGTGTCGCAGCGGGTAGCGCTGCTGACTCACAGCTTCGGAGTCCCGCGTTCAATCCCGACTACGGGTGCTGTCTGTACCGAGTTTGTACCTTCTCACTGTGACCGTGTGGGTTTTTTCCGGATGCTCCGGTTTCCTCCCCACTCCGAAGACGCGCAGGTTTGTAGCTTAATTGGCTAGAAAGATTGTAAATTATCCCTAGTGTGAGTCGGATAGTGTGAGTGTGCGGGGGTCGCTGGTCGGCACGGACTGGGTGGGCTGAAGGGCCTGTTCCTGCGATGCATCTGGCCTAAAAGCATTGCGTGCTTGGCTGTGTTCAGGGGTGAGTGAGGCACGGTGTAGATACTGGAGTCTGATCAGTGTGCGCATCCTGCCCCCACCCCCACCAGCGCACCCTCCACAGTGATCAGCACCCATGGGCCAACTATTCCCACAGCAACTCCCACCCAGGGGTGGCCACTGGCAGTTTAGTTTAGCGCAGTAACAATAGACAATAGCCAATAGCCAATAGGTGCAGGAGTAGGCCATTCGGCCCTTCGAGCCAGCACCGCATTCAATGTGATCATGGCTGATCATCCACAATCAGTACCCCGTTCCTGCCTTCTCCCCATATCCCCTGAACTCCGCTATCTTTAAGAGCCCTATCTAGCTCTCTCTTGAAAACATCCAGAGAACCGGCCTCCACCGCCCTCTGAGGCAGAGAATCCCACAGACTCACACTCTGTGTGAGAAAAAGTAACAGGCCCTTCAGCCCATCCAGTCCGAGCCGACCAGCGATCCCCGCAGGCTAACACTGTCCTACACATTCTCTGTGTGTCCGAGTGATTACACTTGGACTCAAGTGTTGTCTCTTGGCACGCTTGATGGCTTAGTGGAGATCGGAGCGGGCCTTCTTGTACCGTTCGGGATGGTTAGACGTATGCAGCAGACCTGGCCTTAGCCTGTGAATGTCCCGCACGGCTCATCCACGAGTTTCCGGCTGGGCAACACTCGGATAGACATGATCGGCACATTGTCTTCCACGTTCTTGCCGACTGAGTCAGTCACGGCAGAAGCGTACTCAATCCCGTTAGCTGCGGGAGCCCAGAACATGCCCAGACCAGCCCAGTGACTCAGAGGCTGCTCAACGCTCCCAATGGAGTGGATAGAGTGGATGTGGAGAGGATGTTCCCACTAGTGGGAGAGACTAGGACCAGAGGGCACAGCCTCAGAATAAAAGGGAGGTTCCTTTGGGAAGGAGGTGAGGAGGAAGTTCTTTAGTCAGAAGGTGGTGAAACTATGGAATTAATTGCCGCAGACGGCTGTGGAGGCCAAGTCAATAGATATTTTTAAGGCAGAGATTGTTGATGAGTACGGGTGTCAGGGGTAATGGGAGAAGGCAGGAGAATGGGGTTAGGAGGGAGAGATAGATCAGCCATGTTTGAATGGCAGAGTAGACTTGATGGGCCGAATGGCCTAATTCTACACCTATCCCTAATGAACATGACCAAAGCAGAATGATTTTGTTGATGGTGATGTGATGTTGCTGTTCCACAATATGTATATGCAGTACATGGTATGTGTGGGGGGCACGGTGACACAGCGCCAGAGACCCGGGTTCCATGCTGACTACGGGTGCTGTCTGTACGGAGTTTGTACGTTCTCTCTGTGACCAGAGCTCCGGTTTCCTCCCACACTCCAAAGACGTGCGGGTTAATTGGCTTCAGTGAAGATTGTAAATTGTCCCCAGCGTGTAGGATAGTGTTGGTGTGTGGGGATCGCTGGCCGGCACAGACTCGGTGGGTGAAACATTTGGAAAGATGGAGAAATCGAAGGTGGACAAAAACGCTGGAGATACTCAGTGGGTGAGACAGCATCTATGGAGCGAAGGAATCGGCGATGTTTCGGGTCGAGACCCTTCTTCACCTATTCCTCCGCTCCATAGATGCCGCTTCACCCCAGCCCCAGCCTGTCGACAAACGATTCCGCGTCCCAGCTTCAGCTGTGGTGAGAAGGAGCAGCCAGACCCGCCTGGAACCCCAACCCTGCCCGTACAATGTGGCCACTAACACAGCCACAGCAATCTCCAATATTTACTCCACAGCAAACAATTGTGCAGCTAAGTGCAACCTTCAAATTCTTTTAGAACCAAACCCAGATCTGGGGAGAAAGGAGTTGTCAAATGCAGATCAGCAGAAGGATTAAATTACAGGAATAAACCAGTAAATTGGACCCAACGCTCTTTGCGTTTTTGATAAAAATGTTATTGCATTGGCTTCATATAATGCCTGATGATTCCAAAACAGCAGGGCTTTCCAGCCCAAATAGTTGCCATGGCAACAGAGAATTGGTTCTGTGTCAGCTCTGTGGCGCTGTGACAACTCCTTTCATTTGCACTCCATGTTAATTTGATTCACAGGCAAGGGCTGGTGGGATCTGTATGTGTTTGTGGGCTCTCACAGCGAGTGCCAGGAGCCTGCAGTTCATCATGCTCCCCTCACCCCACCCCCACCCCACCTCCCACCCCCACCCCCAACCACAGCATCCCCACCCCAACCCCACCCACCCCCACCACCTACCCCTACCACACCCCAATCCCACCCAACCACCCCCACCCCACCCACACCATCTCCGATCAACCCCCACCCCCATCCCCCACCACAACCCCCACACATCAATAACGCTCACCACCACCCCCACTCCCCCCCACCACCCCACCCCACCCCCACACCCCCAACCCCCACCCCCACCCCACCCCAACCCCCTCCCTCACCCTGCCACCCAACCCCATCCCCACCCCACCCCCCACCGCACCCCCACCCCCACCCCACCCCCTCACCCACCCCCAACCCACCCCACCCCCCCACCTTACGCTCACCCCCCACCCCCACCCCACCCCCACACTCATATATCATAGTCCTAGACCCACCCTCACCATCACCCCCACCCCACCCCCACCCCACCCACCCCCACCGAACCCCCACCCCACCCCACCCCACCCCACCCCACCCGAACCCCCACCCCCCACCCAACCCCACCCTCACCCCCACCCCTCCCTCACCCCCACCCCACCCCCACCCTCTACCCCACCCTCACCCCACCCTTACCCCCACCCTCACCCCCCCCTCCCTTACCCCACCCTACTACCCTAACCTCACCCCCACCCTACCCACCTCACCCCCACACTACCCCCCACCCTCACCCCACCACCCACCCCCACCCCCATCCCCCACCCCCACCCCACCCCCCCACCCCACCCCACCCCCACCCGAATCCCCCACCCCCACCCCCACCCCACCCCCACCCACCCCCCACCCTCACCCCCACCCCCACCCTCACCCCCACCCCCACCCCCACCCTCTACCCCCACCTCCACCCTCACCCTTTACCCCACCTACCCCACCCTTACCCCCACCCTCACCCCTACCCTCACCCCCACCCTCACCCCCACCCTCCACCCCCTCCTCACCCCACCCTCACCAACCCTCACACCCACCCACCCCCACCCTCACTGACACCCCCACCCCACCCCCACCTCACCCCCACCCTCACCCCCCACCCTCACCCCCCACCCTCACCCCACCCCACCCCCCCACCCCCACCCACCATCACCCTCCCCCCACCTCACTGTCACCCCTCCCTCACCCTCACCTCACCCCCACCCCCACCCTCACTGTCACCCCCACCCTTCAACCCTCACCCTCACCCCCACCCTCATGTCACCCCCACCTCACCCTCACCCACACCCCCACCCCCACCCTCACTGTCACCCCCACCCCCACCTCCTGTCACCCCCACCCCCACCCTCACTTCACCCCACCCTCCACCCTCACTGTCACCCCCACCCCCACCCTCACGTCACCCCCACCCCTCTCAGCTTAAACCTATGTCCTTTGGATCTTGATTCCCCCACCAGGGGTATGAAACTAACCCTATCTATTCCTCCCTTGATTTTGTAAACCTCTATAAGATCATTCCTCAGTCTACTGCGCTCCAAGGAATAGAGTCGCAGCCTGCCCCAACCCCTCCCCGCAGCTCACACCCTCACGTCCTGGCAGCATCCTCGTGAATCTTCTCTGCACCTTTCCCGCTCGACGACATCCATCCAGCAGTGGCCACAGCTGAACACAATCCTCCAGTTGTGGTCTCACCATTATCTTGTACAACAGTAACACAATGTCCCAACTTTTAGTTTGGAGATGCAGCATGAAAACAGGCCCTTCGGCGCTCCGTGTCCACACCGACCATTGTTCACCCCTTCACGCTTTCTCATCCACTCCCTACACGCTAGAAGCAATTTATAGACCCGTACGTTTTTGGGGTGCGGGAGGGAACTGGAGCACCCAGAGAAATTCCACGGCGGTCACAGGGAGAAGAGCCCAACTTCACCAGACAGCACCGAGTTAGGATTAACCTGGATCACCGGCGCTGGGAAGCAGATATTCTGTTGCTGTGCACTGTGCCATCCTTAGCTCAATATTCTCAATTCCTTAGTGATGAAGTCCAATGTACCAAAGGGCTTAGTACCAGCCTATTTCCCTTTGATGCCACTTCAGGGAAATCTGTGAAACGTCACCTATCCATGTTCTCCACATGATGCTGGCCGACCGCTGAGTTATCCAGCATTGTGAAACGTCACCTATCCATGTTCTCCACAGATGCTGCCTGACCCGCTGAGTTACTCCAGCACTCTGTGAAACGTCACCTATCCATGTTCTCCACAGATGCTGCCTGACGCTGAGTTACTTCAGCACTCTGTGAAAAAACGTACCTATCCTGTTCTCCACAGATGTGCCTGACCCGCTGAGTTACTCCAGCACTCTGTGAAACGTCACCTATCCATGTTCTCCACAGGATGCTGCCTGACCCGCTGAGTTACTCCAGCACTCTGTGAAACGTCACCTATCCATGTTCCCCACAGATGCTGCCTGACCCGCTGAGTTACTCCAGCACTCTGTGTTTTGTACAGGATGCTATTATGACCACTGTGTTTCCACATGGATGCAACGCTGATATGGCCATAGAACAGCCAGGATAGAGCGTAACAATACCCATGCTGCCCACATGCAAGGACATTTTATAGCGGGTGTAAGGAAACGACCGGCGTCCGCTCAGGTCTTGTTGGACGACCTGGAGAAGGACTCCAAGACCAAGAGCAGCGTTGTTGCTGAGTAGAGGGAACCCTTGTAGCCAGGGTCCGGAGGGCAAGGATCACCGCCACTCTACCTAAGGTCCGTAGGGGGCGGGCGACTCTGCTGTCGGTGACCAAAGGGCTGGTGACGGGATCTAGGGAGTGGGCAGGGCTGAAGATGTCCTGGTTGGGCTGCCCCTACGCCTGGCCAAGCTGGCCATGCACGAGTTCACGGCGCCAGGCTGAAGCGGGCTTGTTGCTTGTCCTTTTGCCGGTTCCACGCGCCGGGGTTGGGGTGTTAGTGACTGGCATATTGTTTCGTTATGCGATACTTGTAAACATAGGTGTTTGGAATTCAGTGTTGTGATAGTTTGGTGATTCTGTAACATGGTGGTTGGTGCATCACTACGGTTTTGGGTTTTTATTTGTTTTTCATTCGTGTTCGTAATCATATCGCCAGAATCGGAGCTCACCAGCGCTGCCTGAGAGACTTAAGGCAAAGCCGGGTCTCCGGGTGAGGGAGGCGCTCCAGAATTTCGAAGCACTGAGGAGAGTGTTCACCCGACACGGTGTTCCATCTTCCCGGCAAGAGGGCCTGAAAACATCCAACTTGCTGCGGAGGCCACAAATAGTCCCCGACCACGGGTGATCACAGAGGAGGAGGACTGAACTTTCTGAGGCCTTTCCCCACAGTGGAAAATGTTGATTCTGCTGTGGGGGGACGTTCATGTTGAATTCTATAATGTGTCATTTTTCTTTTTTTTAATTTTTCTCTGGATGTACAGAAACGTAATTATTTCTTCTATGTAAAGCACTTTGGTTTCAGAGCGAGTTGATTTAAACGTGCTATATAAATAAAATTATTTCCTAGATCAGTTTTCAAATCAATAACACCCTCTCAGGCACGTTTTACTGAATAAATAAGGAGGGAATGTGCTTTGAATATTAATATCAAACCATTTAATATTGAATTAAGCAACCAATTTAGAAGCTGATTAATAATTAGTGCCTTATTGTCAACATCTGGAGAAGTGTCGGCCAGCTGTGTCATTGTTGCTCTCTATTCCCTGAGCACAGAAGTGACCAAGCTCCCTCAGGGTAAGTCAGCGTCCTGTCTCGGTGGAGGCTCAACGAGTGATGTATCACCCTACCCCAGGTACTGATGCCGGAGTGCTGCTTCATGTTGGGATCATCATATCCTTACTGCAGGTACACAAATAACAATGACTGTACTTGGCAGTTTGCTGGCACAGTGGTAGTGTTGCTGCCTCACAGCGCCAGAGCCACAGGTTTCATCCTGAGATCAGGCACTGTCTGTGTGGAGTTTGTGCGTTCTCCCTGTGACAGCGTGGGTTCCCTAAGGAGCTCTGGGTTTAATAAATTCACAAGTGTAGGAGCAGGAATGTTAGGCTTTTGGCCCATCATCTACTCCGCCATTCAATCATGGCTGATCCAGGTACAGGATACTGAGTTGGATGATCAGCCATGATCATATTGAATGGCGGTGCAGGCTCGAAGGGCCGAATGGCCTGCTCCTGCACCTATTTTCTATGTTTCTATGTTTCTATGATCTATCTCTCCCTCCTAACCCCATTCTCCAGCCTCCTCCACATAATCCCTGACACCCGCACTAATCAAGAATCTGTTTATCTCCACATTAAAAATAGCCATTGATGGCCTCCACGGTGGTTTGTGGCAAAGAATTCCACAGATTCACCTCCCTCTGACTAAAGAAATTCCTAGTTAGACAAAACTGCTGGAGGAACTCAGTGGGTGAGGCAGCTTCTATGGAGAGAAAGAATAGGCGACGTTTCGGGTGGAGATCCTTCTTCAGACTATTGCTTCTCTTCTCCTCCCTAAAGGAATGTTCTCTAATTCTGAGGCTGTGCCCTCTGGTCCTAGAGGTGGTTTCCTCCCACACCCCAAAGACACGAGGGTTTGTACGTTAAATAGCCTCTGTAAATTGTCTCTAGTGTGTAGGGAGTGGATGAGAATGTGGGATAACAGAACTAGTGTCAACGGGTGAAAATGGTCAGTGTAAAAAAGAACTGCAGATGCTGGTGAAACCGAAGGTAGACACTAATACTGGAGTCTAACTCAGTGGAAGCAGCATCCTCTGGAGGAGAGGAAATGGGTTGGACGTTTCAGGTTGAGGACCATCTTAAAATTGATGTCAGGGGAATGGGAGGTGACAGAGATAATAGAAATTGGGTAGTTGGAGACAGTAAAACTGGTGGGGAAACTGGAAGGGGGGTGGAGAGAGAGGGAAAGCAAGGCTATCTGAAGTTAGAGGAAGTCAATATTCATACCGCTGGGGTTGTAAGCTACTTTTTAAAGGTGTTATGAGGGTGGATGGCCATGAGGGGAGTCAAGAGGAGGGGGGTCATTTGGAGAAGGAGAAGAACCTCACACTAATTCCATCCTGCACTAATTACACCTGGGACCATCTCTGACATCTCCCTGACCGTTTGCTAGTCGCACTAGTCCCCCCCTCCATCACGGAAACAGACAACTGCCGATCATCTGCTACAAACTACTGGACCTCCCATTGCTATTGGACTGCTCTTAAGATAAGATAAGCTAAGATGCATGTATTTGTCACGTGCCAATGGGCACAGCAAAATTAAATCACATACAGCCATACATTAAAATAAAGAACACAACATGGAGTAGATAGGAGTCAACATAAACCATCCCCCACTCAGGGTCAACATTTACCTAAGTGAGGGAGGCACCAAACCCGGCCAGTCTCTTCCCCCTGATGTTCCCAATGTTCCCCAAACACTTCTTCCCACCTGCCTTCCTGCAAAGACTTTCCCTATCCCAATTCCTTCCGTCTACGCCGCATTCTGCACCAGGATGAGGTGTTCCACACCAGGGCATCGGGGAAGTCCTCATTCTTTAGAGACGCCGCGCGGTCCCCTCTTCTTGTATAGATGAGGAGTACACTAGGGTCTCCTCGCATTCTCCTCGCACAGCTCCACTCTTGCTTCCCCATTCCCCCATTCATAACAAGGACAGAGTCCCTTGTCCTTCCTTCCACCTATCAGCCGTGCATCAACATATAATCCTCACAAACATTTTCGCCTCCTCCAACAGGATCCCATACTGGGCCACATCTTCCATTCTCCTCCCCGTTCTGTTTCCACAGAGACCGTTCCCTCGAAACTCCCTTGTCACGGGGAGAGGAACGTAACAAAACTCCGTACAGACCCCAGCGCCCGTAGTCAGGATGGTTACCCGTCTCTGTGGCGCTGTTGGGAGGCAGCAACTCTACCCGTGCTCTGCCATTGCCACGCCACCGTGCTGTGCTCTCACTTGTGCCACTCACTGTGCCAACACGCATTGTGTCCATCACTGTGCCATCACTGTGCACTCACTTGTGCCACTCGCTGTGCCCACTCCTGTGCCACTCACGGTGCACACTCGCTGTTGCACTCACTGTGCCACTCACTGTGCACTCACTGGTGCATCACTGTGCCACTCACTGTGCCACTCACTGTGCCACTCACTGTGCCACTCACTGTGCCACTCACTGTGCCACTCACTGTGCCACCGTGCTGTGCCACTCACTGTGCCACTCACTGTGCCACTCACTGTGCCACCGTGCTGTGCCACTCACTGTGCCACTCACTGTGCCACTCACTGTGCCAACTCACTGTGCCACTCGCTGTGCCACTCACTGTGCCACTCACTGTGCCACTCACTGTGCCACTCACTGTGCCACTCACTGTGCCACTCACTGTGCCACTCACTGTGCCACTCACTGTGCCACTCACTGTGCCACTCGCTGTGCCACTCACTGTGCCACTCACTGTGCCACTCACTGTGCCACCGTGCTGTGCCACTCGCTGTGCCACTCACTGTGCCACTCGCTGCTGGCACTACTGTGCACTCACTGTGAAAACACTGTGATAGCTAGCGTCGACCCGTGCTGTGCACTCACTGTCCACTCCTGTGCCACTACTGTGCCATCACTGTGCACTCACTGTGCCACCGTGCTGTCCATCACTGTTCACTCACTGTTATGCCACTCGCTGTGCCACTCACTGTTGCACACGCACTGTGCCACTAATGTGCCATCAACTGTGGCCACCGTGCTGTGTCCACTCACTGTGCCAACTCTGTGCCACTTCGCTGTGCCACTCACTGTGCACTCACTGTGCC
>CM069133.1:524940-534940 GCA_035221665.1 Okamejei kenojei
TAGGTCTCTACTCACTGTGGCTTACTTCAACTGGAGCCACTCACTGTTTTGCCACTCACTGTGCCATCTCCCCCACTGTGCCAAACCGTGGTGCTTGTTGCCCCACTCAACTGTTGCCAATCACTGTTGCCACTTTCGCTTTTGCCCACTCACTGTGCCCACTCACTGTTGCCACCAACTCGGCTGTTGCCAACTCACTGTTTGCCACTCCCACTATGTTTGCCACTTCACTGTTGCCAAACTCGCTGTGACACTCGCTGTTTTGCCACTCCCACTTTGTGCCCCTCGCTGTGCCCACTCCACTGTTTTTGCCACTTCACTGTGCCCCAACCGTTTGTCTGTGCCCCACCTCCCCACTTGTGCCCACTCACTGTGCCACTTTCACTGTGCCACTCACTGTGCCACTTCCACTGTGCCCCCACCCAACCGTGCTTGTTGGCACTCCAACTGTTTGGGATCTACTCCCACAGTGTGGCCACTCTGCTGTGTTTTGCCAACTCACTGTGCCACTTCCCAGGTGTTGCCACTCACACTGTGGGGCCCACTCACTGTGCCACTCACCCTGGTGCCACCGTGCTGTTGCCACTCACTGTGCCATCCACCTGTTGCCACTCGCTTGTTGCCCAATCCACTGTGCCCCAACTCACTGGTTTGCCCACTCCCACTGTGCCAACTCAAAACTTGTTGGCCACTCTGTTGCTGTTGGGCCAACCTCGCTGTTATGGCCAACTCACTGCGCCACTCACTGTTGGCCACTAAACTAGTGCCTACTCCACTGTGCCACTCCCCACTGTGCCACTGTGCTGTTCCAACTCTCTGTGGGGGGCCAAACTCCACTGTGCCACTCCACTGTGCCACTCCACTGGCGGGCCACTCACTGTGGACCACTCCGCTGTGGCCCACTCACTGTGCCCATACTCCACTGTTGCCCCACTGACACTGTGCCCAACTTCACTGTGGCCACTGTGCTTGTTTGCCCCCATACTCGGCTGTTGACCATCAATGTGTCCACTCCACTGTGGCCCACTCAATATGTGCACTTTCGCTATGTGGGCCATCACTGTGCCAACTTCCACTTTGTGCCACTAACTGTTGGCAACATCGCTGTGGGCCCACTTCTCTGTGGGCCCAACTTCAACTGTGCCACTCACTGTGCCCCACCGTTTTGCTGTGCCACTCACTGTTTGGCCACTTCACTGGCCACTCCCCACTTGTGCCACCGTTTGCTGTTGCCACTCCCCACCTGTGCCACGTGCTGGTTTGCCACTTTCCCTGTGGCCACTCAACTGTGGCCCCCACTTCACTGTGCCCACTCCCGCTGGGCCACTTCTACTGTGGGCCACTCCACTGTGACCACGTGCTACTGTGGCCACTCCCTATAGTGGGCCACTCCACATTGTTCCACTCACTGTTTTGCCCACCGTGCTAGTTGCCACCTCCCTTTGTGCCACCGTGCTTGTGGCCCCACTCACTGGTTTTATTGGGGGCCACTCACTGTTTGCCACTTCCACTGTGCCACCCCCCCATGTTTTGGGCACACTCACTTGTGCACTCCCATCCTTGGTTGCCCACCGTAGGATTGTTGCCACTCAACTGTGAGCCCAATAGGAATAGCATGTGCACACTCTATGGCCACGCACTGTGCCAATATCTGGCCACCGTGCTGTACAATCAACTGGGCCAATCACTGTGCCACTCACGTGCCACCGGCTTGCCCACGCACTGTGCCACCGTGCTGTGCAACTCACTGTGCCACTCACTGGTGCCACTCACTGTGGCCACTCGCTGTGCCACTCACTTGCCACTCACTGTTGCCACCGAGCTAGTGCCACTCACTGTGGCCACTCCACTCTGTGCCACTCACTGTGCTCGAGAATGGGGGGGTCTCACTGTGCCACCGTCGTGCCACACACTGTGCCACTCACTGTGCCACTCACGGTGGCCACACTGTGCCACTCACTGTGGCAACTCATGTGCCACCGTTGATGTGCCACTCACTGTGCCACTGCTGTGGCAACTCACTGTGCCACTGTGCCACTCATGCTCCACTCCCACTGTGCCACTCGCTGTCGCCACTCAAAACGGTGCCACTCACTGTGCCACTCACTGTGCCACTCACGTTGTGCCACTCACAGTGCCACCTCACATGCACCCACTGTTCACTTCGCTGTGCCACTCACTGCCACTCACTGGGCCACTCGCTTGCCACTACTCCACCTTTTGGCTTTGTTGCCACTTCCCACTGTAAGCCACTCCCACTGTTGGCCACCGCTGTCGCCACTCACTGTGCCACTCACTGTGCCACCGTGCTGTGCCACTCACTGTGCCACTCACTGTGCCACTCACTGTGCCACTCACTGTGCCACTCACTGTGCCACCGTGCTGTGCCACTCACTGTGCCACTCACTGTGCCACTCACTGTGCCACTCACTGTGCCACTCGCTGTGCCTCACATGGCCACTCACTGTGCCACTCGCTGTGCCACTCACTGTGCCACTCACTGTGCCACTCACTGTGCACTCGCCTGTGCCACACAGCTGGCCAGCTCACTGTGCCACTCAAGCACGTGTGCCATCACTGGTGTTGGCAAATAAAAACACACTGTGCCACTCACTGGTGCCACCGCTGTGCCACTCACTGTGCCACGCGCTGTGGCCACGCACTGTGCCCACTCACTGTGCCCACTTGTGCCATCGCTGTGCCACTCACTGTGGCCTCACTGTGCCACTCACTGTGGCCACTCACTGTGCCACCTGTGCCACTCGTTGAGTGTGCCCCACTTTTCCACTGTGCCCACTGTGCACTCTTGTGAGCCAACTTCACTTGGTGGGCCATCACTGTGCCACCTGATGTGCCACTCACTGTGCCCTGCTGTGCCACTCACTGTGCCACTTGTTGGCCACTCACTGTGCCACTCTGTGCGCTGTGCCACTGTCTGGTCATTGCCTCTACTGCATCGCTCCAATGAAGCAGAAGTGGGAGCTGACGGGCGGGGAGTAAATCAGATTAATCGTAGGTGAGAGCT
The DNA here is from genome assembly GCA_035221665.1 of Okamejei kenojei. Lineage (NCBI taxonomy): Eukaryota > Metazoa > Chordata > Chondrichthyes > Rajiformes > Rajidae > Okamejei > Okamejei kenojei. Next base: position 527,966 of record CM069133.1, read on the forward strand.
GTGGACAAACGCCAGTGAACCACAACAGCAACAACATTGGGCACCAGAGGCTCACGGTGCAATCAGAGCTGTAAAGCTGCCGACCGGTGGCAATCAGCATCCCGGCCGACCAAATACAATTATTGATGGGCTGGAATTGATAGTGAAACGATTTTAGTGTCCCGTGTTCCGAGGTACAAGCTCCTGTTGCGCGCTAACCAGCCAGCGGGGTTACAATCAACATGATTGAAATGGTTACTCCATTTGTGTTTGTTATTCGTGGACTAGAAGTTAATGCCGGAGGTTTTAATGCATGAATGGAGATGGTGTACCTGGCCACACAGCGCAGACACAGGCTGTTTGGCCCATCGTACCCATGCTGACTATCAGGTACGCACCTCTACTCAAACCACTTCCGAGCAGTCGCAGCGTCACAGAACACGCAAAAAAAAAACAGGCCCTTCAGCCCATCGGTCCATGCTGGACCCCATCAAACTATCCCACCACCTGCCTGTGTTTGGCTCATATCTCTCTAAACCTGTCCCACCCATGTACCTGTCCACATATTCTTCAGATGTTGTACACAGAGGGTGGTAGGTTCACGGAACGAGCTGCCAGAAAGAGGTAGTTGAAGGACAACTTGTTCTATTTGATCTCATTTGATCGGTTGGATTGCATTCGTCGAAACAGGGCAGACCACGTGAAGGTTTTGCATCAATGATTATGAATGTAAAAGGGAAGATAAGGACCAGCAGAACAGATTTCTTCCTCCTGCACTGTGGTCTTCTGTTATACAGAAGCAGCTGCCAAACATTCCCTGGCTGACGCTGTGCACAGCTACACAATCAGAAAACATGCTGCTGTTTGTAGCTTCAAACCTTTATGGAAAGAAACACAGGAAGGTTGGAGGGTGGAGGGTGGCCTCTTTTCAAGAAGGGCTGCAGAGAAAATGCTGGGAACTATTGGCCGGTGAGCTTAACATCTGTAGTTGGAAAATCACTGGAGAGTATTCTGAGGGAATGGATATACAGGGATTTGGATGGGCAAGGCTGATTAGGGACAGTCAGCATGGTTTGTACGTGGGAGGTCATGTCTCACAAATCTGATTGAGTTTTTTGAAGTTGTCACCAAAAAGGGCAATGGGGGCAGAACTGTCGATACGATACGATACAATACAATAAAACATTATTTTTCCCAGGAGGGAAATTGATCTGCCAACATGTCATAAACACAAGGTAGATGAAACAAGAAATTAAAGTGATGAGTGGCAAGGATTGGGGATGTGCAAAGATTGAGTCAGTCTACCCCACGACAGAAGGGGGAGGAGTTGTACAGTTTGATAGCCACAGGGAAGAAGGATCTCCTCGTTCGTTTCTAGTGTGACTGGCATCTTGGTGGACCAGTCTGCTGCTGAAGGTGCTCCTCAGGTTGGCCAGCGTGTCATGGAGGGGGTGAGCTGTATTGTCCAGGATGCTCCAAGACCATCTCCAGTAACTCCAACTCCACCCCCAGGATGGAGCCAGCCTTCCTGATGAGCTTGTTGATCCTGTTGGAGTCCACAGCCTTCGCCCTGCTGCCCCAGCACACGACAGCGAAGAAGATGGCACTGGCCACCACCGATCGATAGAACATCTGCAGCATCTTACCGCAGACGTTGATAGAGCGGAGCCTCCTCAGAAAGTACAGACAGCTCTTTCCCTTCCTGTACAGGGCCTCAGCGTTCCTGGACCAGTCCGGTTTACTGTCCAGGTAAACGCCAAGGTACTCCTTGCTAAACTGCACATCCACACCCTTGATGGAGACGGGACGGGATGTTCCTCTCTTCCTAAAGTCCCCCACTAACTCCGTAGTCTTGTCGGGTTGAGCCCACACCACTCAACAAAGCCGCGGACTACACCTCTGTGTTCAGCTTCCCTCCCCTCACACATGTTGTACACATTCGACAAGGTTCCGCATGGCCGGCTGATCTGGAAGGTTAGATCGCAAGGAGAGATAGCTGAATGGATAGAAAACTGGCTCCACGGAAGGAAGCAGAGGGTGATGGTGGAAGGTTGCTTCTCGGACTGGAGGCCGGTGAGTAGTGGTGGGCCTCAGGGTTCGGTGCTGGGCCCGTTACTGTTTGTCATCTACATCAATGATTTGGATGAGAAAGGACAAAGGACAAAGGGCATTTATTGTCACGTACACCAGTTGGTGCAGTGAAACTTGGCTTGCCATGCAGCACACAGATAAAGATAAGACACAACACTAAAGAATTAACAATGAACATAGAAACATCCCCCCACGATGGTTCCCACTGTGGGGAAGGCACAAAGTCCAGTCCCCATCCCCTTGTCCCCTGCCATAGTCGGGCCTATTGAGGCCTCCGCAGTCGGGGCTACGGCTGGGCCCGATGTTTTCAGGCCGTTCTCCTGGGTGATGGTGCTACTGGCGTCGGGAGAACCCACTCTCAGCAGCTTGGGACACCTGGAACGGCCGCTTCCTTACCAGGAGGGGGTCCACGGCTTCCGAAGCCGTCAGGCCGCGCAGGATCGGAGCTCCACCCCTGGCGATCTCGCCGAGAGATCCCAGGCTCCCGAAGTTAAAGTCAGCGCCGCCCCCCCCCCCCGCCTGCCCCCGCAGCCGGGGCCGCCCCACAGACCCGCCGAGCTCCGCGATGTTCCATCGGCGGACCCAGCACACCGGAGCTCCAGCGAGGCGACCCCAGGCAAGGTAATCGCCCGCAACGTCCACGATGGTGCTCCAGCGCTGCGCTTGCGCTGCCTCCGAAAAGCCGAGCTTCTGGGCGGGTTCCCTCAGGAAACGCCGCTCCAGGCCCGCTGGTAGGGCCGCCAATGAGGACGGAGAAAAGCTGCCTCTCCAACCAGGTAGGGACCAGGAAAAGCAGTTTCCCCCTTCCCACCCCCCACATAAAAAATAATAGACTCCAAAACAAAACACTAAAACTCACTAAAAATAAAAGAAAGAAGTTAAAAGACAGACAGCTGCAGGCTGGGCAGCCATACCAGCTGGACGGCGCCCACTAGATAGATGAGAACATTCAGGGCAAGATTAGCAAGTTTGCTGGATGGTTATGGTTTTTTTGCAGATAGTGGAGATGGTTGTGAAACGATGTGCAGCAGGATCTGGATCGATTGGCCAGGTGGGCGGAGGGAAGAGGAATGGTTGATGGGAATTTTAATACAGAGGACGTGTGAGGTGTTGCATTGTGGGACGTCGAACAAGGGCAGGACCTACTCAGTAAATAGACACAGAGTGCTGGAGTAACTCAGTGGGACAGGCAGCATCTCTGGAGAGAAGGAATGGGTGACGTTTCAGGTCGAGACCCTTCTTCAGACCTACACAGTGAATGGTTCTAGAAATACAGATACATAGTTCATTGTAAGTGGCATCACAGGTAGATAGGGTGGTCAAAAAGGCTTTTGCCCAATTAAAAGCCTTAAAAAGTGATATTATTTTCTTACAAGAGACGCATCTGAAATATCAAACACAGATAAGACTGAAGGCAAATTAGATTGGGCAAACATACTACTCTTCATTTACTTCTAAATCTAGAGGCACGACTATTATCATTCGTAGAGGTATACCATTTAAATTAAAGAATAACTATAGCAAGATAAAGAGGGAGAACGTCCATAGTCACGGGAGAGAAATTTTATTCTACTCCACTTACTTTGATAAATATTTATGCTCCTAATTTTGACAACTCCCAATTCTTTAGTAAAATTTTTGGATATAATTTCAGAACTTAATCATCAAAATGTTGGATAAAGGGGGAGATTTGAATTGTTGTTTTAGATCCATACCAAAAAAGGACTAACATAAAAATCTAAAACTAGTGAACTCCTAAATACAACATGAAAAATACTAATATAACAGATGTATGGAGGATCGCTTAACCCAGTAGGTAGGGAATATTCATTTTATTCAACAGTACACATAAAACATATCACGTATTGATTATTTCTTAGTGGACACAAAAACTAATTCCATAGACATATAATTCTAAATATCATAATAGTATTATTTCTGATCATTCCCTTGTTAACCCTTATTTCATTTCTTTTAAAATTAGAAGGAATGCCTGATAAAATTCGTTTTGGAAGGTTTAACTCCCAAATTTTAAATAACTCACAAGGTTGTACATATTTAAAGGAGCAGATGAGATTCATTCTTTGAGACAAATGATACACATACACCAGATATTTTACACCCTCCTTATTATGGGAAACTTTTAATCGCATTTATTAGAGGAACTATAATCTCATATCAAGCTTTTCAAAAATAAAAAGAATAAATACTGAACAATTGCAGTTAGAACAAGAAATTATACAATTAGAATTTAGAAAATGCCAAAGAACCAACTATAGATAAACATAATAAGATAATAATACTAAAATATTAAATTAAATAAAATTTTATCGGCTAGAATAATAAGATTATTTCAAAGTAAAAAACAAGGAAAATTTTGAATTTGGTGAAGAACCTCATAAACTCCTAGCAGCTAACTGAAAAAAGGGACACAGAAAATACAATTAAATTACAATTACTAAAATTAAATCAGACAAAGGGGCAATTACTAACACTACCTAAAGATATTAATAAAAGATTTGCTCAATTTTATCAAAACGTATACATCGAAAACCTCTGCAAATAATACTCAAATTACAAATTTCTTAAATAACTGTAATCTTCCAAAATTAAATATGGTGGAAGAAGAGGCATTAGGAGCTCAGATTACACTCCAGGAAATAGAAAACGAAACAATTAGTTCGTTGAAGAATGGCAAAACGCCAGGCTTTAGTAATGAATTCTATAAAAGATTCAACGAGATAATTACTTTCTTCCACGGTTGCAAGATTTATATATGTACACTTTTAAAGAAAATAAACTACCAGAAACACTAACTGAGTCAACTATTATACACTTATACCAAAAAAGGATAAAGATCTAGAAGACCCAGGCTCAATAGAGCTATTGCACTCCTAAATACAGACCGAAAAATATTAACAAAGACCTAGCGAGAAGATTGAGTAAATATTTTAGTAAACTAATAAATCCGGGGGACCAAACAGGTTCATACCAAAGAGATACTCATTTTAACAATTTGAGACGGTCTGTCTAATATAATGTACTCACATAATACTGAAGAAGAACTAGCAATTATTTCATTGGATGCAGAAGAAAAAGCTTTTGATCAAGTAGTATGGCAATATTTATTCAAAGTATTGGAAAAACTTAACATGGTGGAGATAATTTTATTTTCATGGGTAAAATTTTATATGATAAGCCGACGGCTAGAATACTGACTAATAATATATTATCCCCGAAATTCCAATTATCAAGGGGCAATAGGCAGGGTGGGTCGCGCACTATCGCACATGCTATTTGCACTAGTGATAGAGCCTTTAGCTGAAAGTATAAGAAGCCATCCGAATATTCATGGGTATATTACCAAACACTCAAATAATAAAATTTCATTATATGCAGACGACATATTATTATATATACAAATTCGCAAATTAGCATACCAAATATACTAAATTTAATAAGGAATTTGGTTTATTTTTCAGGATATAAAATAAATTGGAAGAAAAGCGAAATTATGACGATTTATAAACCCAAGAGTCGACACATCTGTTGAAATTCCCTATTTAGAATTACAACAGAAAAATTTTAGTATTTGGGCATCCAAATCACTAGGAAATATAAATCATTACTCAAACGCAAACTATATGCCTTTATTAACTAAATTAAAATGGGTTGATTAAATTTTTGAAGACACTGCCGATTGTCTTTAATAGGCAGAATAAATGCGATAAAAATGATCTCTCTTACCACAAATATTGTATCTATTTCAATCAATACCAATATACTTACCTAAAATTTCTTCAAAAAATTAGATTCTGATATTATAAACTTCATATGGGATTATAAATCACACAGAATTAAAAAAAAGCACTTGTGTACAATCTAAAGAATCAGGGGGACTGAACACTCCCTAATTTATTGTATTATTAATTGGGCAGTGAATATTAAAAAAAAAAAAAAAAAAAAATATATATCAACAGGTAGATTGGATAAGAATGGAGGGGGAAAAGAGGATTGTTCCCCTTATAATATAGGAGCGATCCTTCTTTCCCCGATAAAACTGAACAATGTAAATATACAAAAGGGGGGGGGGATAAAGAAAAAAAATCCAATTATTCATAGTATAATACGAAATTTGAAACAAATAAAATTAACTTAAAGTTAAGAAAATTATCGCTTCTTTCTCCAATAGCTAATAATCCCTCATTCAAACATCCATTATTGATAAACCGTTTATCCATTGGGAAGAATAGAATTAAAACGATGGGAGATATGTAATGAAATGGGAAAACTTTTATCATTCCAACAATTACAACTAAAATATAAATTTGAAAAGTAATCAATATTTCAAATACCTTCAAATTCAAGATTATTTGAAAACAGTATATAACAAGGATATCAAACTTAAACCCCAGATCTATTGAGAAGGGATGAATAGAAAGGCAGAATCAAAGCAATTTAATATCTTACTTATATAATATAATTCTAAATATAGAAACACAAATGACAGAGGCAATTAGAAAGAGATTGGGAACAAGAGTTATTGATAAAAATTCCGAACGATGATGGGATAAAAATGTATTATATGTAAACAAATGTTCAATGAATGTAAGACATAATTCAATTTAAAATTTTACATAGATTATATATTCGAAAACAAACTGCCACTGAATAAAATATTTTCAAATGTTTCCCCCATCTGCGACAAATGTCTAACTCAAAATGCCACTTTAGCCACATTCCTTTGTCTCTTGTACAAAACTGATAATACATTTTGGATGAAATTTTTGGAATTTTTTACAAAAACTATTTAACACAAAAATTGAACCCCAATACCGAATTGATTATCTTTGGATCAATGGAAGAGGGAATAGCTTAAACTAACTATATTCCAAGAGAAGCTTT
>CM069133.1:539940-625489 GCA_035221665.1 Okamejei kenojei
GCGCCAGAGTCCTGGGTTCGATCCTGACTGCGGGTGCTGTCTGTACTGAGTTTGCACGTTCTCCCTGTGACCACCTGGGTTTTCTTTGGCTGCTCCGGCTTCCTCACACATCCCAGAGATGTCCAGGTTTGTAAGTTAATTGGCCCCTCGTGTGTAGGGAGTGGATGTGAAGAGGGATAACATGGAGAACTAGTGAACGGGTGATTAATGGTGGGCATGGACTCTGAGGGCCGAAGGGCCTGTATCTGCCAATTAATGAATCAATGCGTCATCTGGCTAAGAGGAAGGGTGCCAGAAAGGGAGTTGAAGTGATTCACTAGGATGTGACCTGAGCTGGTGGGCTTGAGTTACAGGGAGAGAGAGGTTGGATAGGCTGGGACTAAGTGGAGCCCATTAAGGTGCATGAGGTGTCGTGAGAAGTCGAGGTTCTTAGGTCCCACTTAGGTGGCCTTGGCACGCAAATTACACGACCTCGTGGTCGCGTTGAGGCACACGGGCATCGTATGGCCACGCCAACGGCCTGTCGCGGAACTGACGGCCAAAGTGGGACAGGCCCAAGACCTGGCACGAAGCAACATCTCACCTCCAACAGCAGCGGAAGCAGGCAAACGATCGCCGAGCTCGGCCTGGGGCTCAAGGCCGTTGCCGATCCAGACCCGCCCCCACTTCTATTCCCAGAGCGGGGACAAGAAAATTGAAGACTGGATAGACTTGTACTCGCTAGAATTTAGAAGACTGAGGGGGGATCTTATAGAAACTTACAACATTCTTAAGGGGTTGGACAGGCTAGATGCAGGAAGATTGTTCCCGATGTTGGGGAAGTCCAGAACAAGGGGTCACAGTCTAAGGATAAGGGGGAATTCCTTTAGGACTGAGATGAGGAAAACATTTTTCACACAGAGAGTGGTGAGTCTCTGGAATTCTCTGCCACAGAAGGTAGTTGAGGCCAGTTCATTGGCTATATTTAAGAGGGAGTTGGATGTGGCCCTTGTGGCTGAAGGGATCAGGGAGCATGGAGAGAAGGCAGGTACAGGATACTGAGTTGGATGATCAGCCATGATCATACTGAATGGCAGTGCAGGCTCGAAGGGCCGAATGGCCTGCTCCTGCACCTATTTTCTGTGTTTCTATGTTTCTATGAAGATAGACACAAAATGCAGGAGTAACTCAGCGGGACCGGCAGCATCTCTGGAGAGAAGGAATGGGTGACGTTTTGGGTCAAGACCCTTATTTCAGACCGAAGAAGAGTCTCGACTCGAAACATCCTCCATTCCTTCTCTCCAGAGATGCTGCCGGTCCCGCTGAGATACTCCTGCATTTTGCGTCCATCTTCAAATGATCCCACACACTCCGGACGGCCGTGCGGTCGAATGACGTCGCGCGCGACCTCTGCAGGACCGTCGCGGCTCAACGCGACCACGAGGTTGTGTAATTTGCGTGCCAAGGACACGTAAGTGGGACAGGCCCTTTAACTCATCAACTATTTCACCTGTTGTAAATTCCACTCTGTTGCCCTGTAGTAATGTTCTGATTAACCGCCTCTTACAAAGGTTTTTATTTGTGGATTGGGCACGGTGAGATAAAATTACATTTTGTGTATTGTAATTTAATGTGTCAGTGATTACCTTTTATTGCATGGTTAATTATTCATATCTGCCCATTAAATTCTCTGCACTACAGTCCATAATATTGCCCATTATGTTGAACATTATATCCTGATTACCGTTCTTTGGTTTATGACTTTCCGGCACTTTATGAACCAAACTACATCAGTATATTGAAGATGGACACAAAATGCTGGAGTAACTCAGCGGGACAGGCAGCATCTCTGGAGAGAAGGAATGGGTGACGTTTCAGGTCGAGACCTTCTTCAGACTTCCCCAACTGCATCAGTATATTGCTCTGGCATGAGGTGTATGAGGATGACATGCACGGGGCTTAGTTTAATTCCTCAGCAGTTTGTACGTTCTCCCCGTGACCTGCGTGGGTTTTCACCAAGGTCTTCTGTGACACATGTAGTGACACACACTCCAAAGATGTGTGTGGTTTGTAGGTTAATTGGCTGAGTATAACTGTAAATTGTCCCATAGTGTGTGTGTAGGATAGTGTTAAGGGTCCGACACTTGGGGCGACACTCGGCGACAGCCTGAAAAGAGGTTGTCGCGGGGTGACGCATGTAGTAACGCATGTAGTGACATATGGTGATGCGTGTAGTGACGCATGTAGTGACACATGTAGTGACACATGTAGTGACACATGTAGTGACACATGTAGTGACACATGTAGTGACACATGTAGTGACGCATGTAGTGACGCATGTAGTGACACATGTAGTGACACGTGTAGTGACACATGTAGTGACACATGTAGTGACACATGTAGTGACACATGTAGTGACACATGTAGTGACACATGTAGTGACGCATGTAGTGACACATGTAGTGACACGTGTAGTGACACATGTAGTGACACATGTAGTGACACATGTGTAGTGACGCATGTAGTGAGTGACACATGTAGTGACACATGTAGTGACACATGTAGTGACGTGTGTAGTGACACCTGTAGTGACGCATGTAGTGACACATGTAGTGACACATGTAGTGACACGTGTAGTGACACATGTAGTGACACGTGTAGTGACACATGTAGTGACACGTGTAGTGACACATGTAGTGACACATGTAGTGACGCATGTAGTGACACGTGTAGTGACACATGTAGTGACACGTGTAGTGACACATGTAGTGACACATGTAGTGACACATGTAGTGACAGTTATGTGTGGACACATGTAGTGACACCATGTAGTGACACATGTAGTGACGCATGTAGTGACACATGTAGTGACACATGTAGTGACCATGTAGTGACATGTAGTGACACAGTGTAGTGCACGGGAAACAGGCCCCTCTCGGCCCTAGTCCGTGCCCATTTGTTTCCCCCTAGTGACCCATCTATCCATACCCCTCCATTCCCTTCCCGTCCATATACCTATCCACTTTACTTTAAATGTTAAAATCAGATCCTGCTCCACCTCTTCTGCTGGAAGCTCATTCCACACAGCCACACCTCTGTTAGTAAAGTTTCACAAACCTCTGTCCCTTAATGCGCATGACATGTGGAGTGACATCATTCCAAAGAAGCATAACCTACATGTAGATGTAGTGTACATGTAAGTGTAGTGAGTGTGTAGTGACACATGTAGTGGACACATGTAGTGACACATGTAGTGACACGTGTTAGTGTGTTAGTGACAACTGTTGTTAGTGACACATGTAGTGACACGTATGTAGTGACACATGTAGTGACAAGTGACACGTTAGTGTAGTGATGTAGTGACACATGTAGTGACACAGTGTAGTGACACATTTAGTGACGCATGTAGTGACACATGTAGTGACACATGTTGACTAGTATAGTGACACATGTAGTGACACATGTAGTGACACATGTAGTGACACGTGTAGTGACACGTGTAGTGACGCATGTAGTGACACATGTAGTGAGTGACACATGTAGTGACACATGTGACGCATGTAGTGACACATGTAGTGACACATGTAGTGACGCATGTAGTGACACATGTAGTGACACATGTAGTGACACATGTAGTGACACATGTAGTGACACATGTAGTGACACATGTAGTGACACATGTAGTGAAGCGTGACAATGTAGTGACACATGTAGTGACACATGTAGTGACACATGTAGTGACACATGTAGTGACACATGTAGTGACACATGTAGTGACGTGTGTAGTGACACATGTAGTGACGCATGTAGTGACACATGTAGTGACACGTAGTGATGCGTGTAATGACGCATGTAGTGACACATGTAGTGACACATGTAGTGACACATGTAGTGACACATGTAGTGACACATGTAGTGACACATGTAGTGACACATGTAGTGACACATGTAGTGACACGTGTAGTGACGTAGTGACACATGTAGTGACACATGTAGTGACACATGTAGTGACACATGTAGTGACACATGTAGTGACAGTGGTATGACGTGTGACACATGTAGTGACACATGTAGTGACACATGTAGTGACACATGTAGTGACACATGTAGTAGTGACACATGTAGTATGTGATGCGCGTGTAGTGACGCGTGAAGTGACACATGTAGTGACACATGCACATGTCAGTGTGTACACATGTATCACATGTAGTGACACATGTAGTGACACATGTAGTGACACATGTCGCGTGAACACATGTAGTGACACATGTAGTGACACATGTAGTGACACATGTAGTGACACATGTAGTGACACATGTAGTGACACATGTAGTGACGCATGTAGTGACACATGTACACATGTAGTGACACATGTAGTAGTGACACATGTAGTGTGTAGTGTGACACATGTAGTGACACATGTAGTGACACTGTGTTAGTGGACACATGTAGTGACACATGTACACATGTGACACATGTAGTGACACATCGTGACACATGTGGTGTGCACGGCGTCTCCCTGTCGTCCCTGGATTTTGGAATGTTCAAAATCTTCAGGCGACATCTGGGTGTCTCATCGTGTCGTGCGCCCTGTCACACGCTGACGTGCGCTGTCCTGCGGGTGACGCCCCGTGACGCGGGTCTATAAAGCGCCGACTTATCCATTAACAAGTTATTTGTCCCTAGATGTGTTGTAGATAAGTTAATTTCCAGTGTGATTATTATGCTTCGATGCAACCTTCTTGTGTCGTGAAGGCGGGTGTTGCAGAGTGCCGTAGCTGGACGGTTTTTAGTTCACAGTCGCCGAAAAAATTACAAAGTGAGACAGGCGCTTTATTGTACGGGGATCACTGCTCGGTGTGGACGCGCTGGGCGAAGGGCCTGTTTCTGTGCTGTATCTCTAAACTAAGATTAAAGTAGATGGATGACGTCGGAAGCATGGTCTCAGTGAAGAGATTCCAGCGTCTCTCCAGCCGCTCACAGCTGGTGTAGCAACAAGTTTACACCCTCTGTACAAATTAGTGTCATTCACACTGCAGGTTTTACACCATCACAGTCACCCGAGGTGTGAGTTACTCCACAAAAACAGGCAGTGCTGGAAAACTTTGGCGGGTCAGACCGCATCTGTGGGAAGAGGAACAGCATAAATGCTTCAGGTAAAAGAGCAACACAGTCATAGAGCAGGGAAAGAGGCCCTTCGGCCCAACTTGTCCATGCCGACCAACGTGCCCCATGTACACGAGGCCCACCTGCCTGCGTTTGGCCCATATCCCTGTGTATACATCCTCTCCATGTACCTGTCCAAGTGTATTTTAAACGTTGGGATAGTCCCAGCCTCAACTACCTCCTCTGGCAGCTTGTTCCATACTCCCACCACCCTCTGTGTGGAAAAGTTACCCCACAGATTCCTATTAAATCTTTCACCCATCACCTTATCAATAGTCAAAGTCAATTTTATTCGTCACATACACCCGCAGGTGCAGTGAAATGAATTTGCCAGCAGCGATACACTTAAAAAGAACACACAATACACAATAAGGTTCAACGCAGACATCCACCACAGCATTCTTCAGTGTAGTGGAAGGCACAAAGTTCAGTCAATCCTCCTCCTTGTTCACCCGTGGTGGGGGCCATGAACCTCCGCAGTCGCCGTTACGGACGCCTGATGTACAGGCCCCCTCCCGGGACGGTCGAACACTCTCCGCGGCTTGGCCGTCCCGAATCGCCATTTTTTTACCGGAGACCGCAGCTTCAGGATGTTGTAGGCCGGCGGTCAGAGCTGTTCTCTGGCTGTCCCCATCGTGGGATCCCAGGCTCCTAACACCACGCTGCGGCTTCAGGATGTAACACTACGCGGGCCAGCGATCGGAGCACTCTCTTTAGGAGACCCCAGCAAGGGCTCACCTGGTCCGCGATGAAAACGTCCACGCTGCGCCCGCTGCTGGAGCTCCGGGCCCGACTCCGGGAAAGGCCGCACCAATCCATGGTGTTAGGCCGCGAGGGGGCGACATGGAAAAAGTCGTCTCTCCATAGAGGAGGCGACCGAAAGCGGTTTCCCCCTTACCCCCACACAAGGCACACCGAGAGACATTAAAAACACACATTTGGACACTAAAAACAACAAAAAAAGTCAAAATAACGAACTGTCAAAAGTCAAAGTAACGCAGCCAACTCGCAGCGCCCGCACCGACCAATGTCTCTGCGTTTTATCGGGATGCATCGCAGCACGGGTCGGGAACAGCTCCGTCCAAGACCGCAAGAAATGACAGTGAATAGTGGGCACAGCCCAGACCATCACACAAACCAACCTCCCTTCCATTGACTCCATCTACACCTCACGCTGCCTCGGCAAGGCCAGCAGCATCATCAAGGACCAGTCGCACCCCGGCCACTCCCTCTTCTCCCCTCTCCCATCAGGCAAAATGTACAGACGTGTGAAAACGCACACCTCCAGATTCAGGGACAGTTTCTTGTCAGGCAACTGAACCATCCTACCACAACTAGAGAGCAGTGCTGAACTACTATCTACCTCGTTGGTGACCCTCGGACTATCCTCGATCGGACTTTATTGGCTTTTCCTTGCATTAAATGTTATTCCCTTATCATGTATCTGTACACTGTGAATGGGTCAAAATGTAACCATGTATTGTCTTTCCGCTGACTGGATAGCACGAAACAAAGAGCTTTTCACTGTACCTCAGTACACGTGACAATAAACTAAACTGAACTGACTAGGAAGGAATTGCAGATCCTGGTTTTAACTGAAGGTAGACACAAAATGCTGGAGTAACTCAGCGGGACAGGCAGCATCGCTGGTGAGAAGGAATGGGTGGCGTTTCGGGTCGAGACCCTTCCTCGGACTGAAAGCTGTTCTTGATTCCCCTACTCTGGGTAGAGGTCTGTGCATCAACGTGACTTTAACTGACCAACTACAATGGGTGGATGGGTGGATGGGTGGATGGGAGGTGGAATGGATGAACATGATGAAGGAGGGTGCCTGCACACAAGGACGCGCCCAGCAAGGCTACAGCGCATTATGATCATATGTGAAGAAGCAGATGACACACAGAGCCAGGAGTGAAGAGGCTGATTAAAATAGCAATAGCGGAAAGATAAAATATCACTGCCCCAGGAAAACCAACTGACATTTGTAAAAAGTAAAGGTTCCGGCAAGATAATGGGCAGCGATAAAGAGAGATCAGGAGTGCCCTGGGGTGAGGCTGTCTGTATAAGATGCACTGAATCAGAGCATTGATGGAGAATGAGAACCGGGGACAAATCTGGTGCGGAGAGGATTCAAAAGGCTTGTTGTTTATTATCTAAAATCTGCTGAGAGGGGAATATAAAATGGCTCATGTGCTGCTGAGTTACTGCACAACTGGAAGAAAGGGATCAAGGAATCTATAATTAAAAATAGAGATAAATAATTTGAAGCTGCTTCTTCCTGTTCTATCAGATCGAGTACGGCAAAGCAGTTTGCTGCTGCCCTGTGATCAAAGCGTGTGTGTGGCAGCTTGCTGCCTGACAGTCTCCCTGGAAGTCAAGAGTGTTTTATTGTCATGTGTCCCAGATACAACAATGACAGTCTTACTGGCTACAGCACCACTCACTATGTAAACATAGTGCACTGGAAACAGCAGAGATTTCCACAGGTTTCAAAGAATAATTCCAAATGAGAATGGGTTCTGGAGGTTGGAGTGTGGGAGGACTCCGATAGCCACACGTCAAGATTATTGTATATATGGCATTTCCCTATGTTGAATGGTGGTGCTGGCCTGAAGGGCCGAATGGCCTACTCCTGCACCTATTGTCTAGTGTCCATTTTGTACAGAGAGCCTCAAATTGGTTGCTAGGCTGCAGGGTTATCAGGCCAAGGAGCTGTATGAATGGAAATAGGCCCTTCGGCCCACCTTGTCTATGCCGACCCATTTGCCTGCGTTTGCCCCATGGCCCTCCAAACCCTTCCTGACCATATGCAGTAAAAAGGTACTGCAGATGCTAGTTTATACCAAAGATGGACACAAAATGATGGTGTAACTCAGCAGGTCAGGCAGGTCAGGCAGGTAAATTCTAGAGAACGGTTAGATAACGTTAAAAAGGGTTGAACCTGAAGGGCCTGTTGCTGCACTGTTGCTCTGTTGCGTTGTGTTGGATGGTGTGTATTGTGTCTTCCAATGTTTATGCATGTCATGTTTAAAGTTGATAAAATCAAAGAAAAGAATGACTGGCACGGTGGCGCAGCGGTAGAGTTGCTGCCTCACAGCGCCAGAGACCCGGCTTTGATCGTGACTACGGGTGCTGTCTGTGTGGAGTTTGCACGTTCTCCCTATGACCGCGTGGGTTTTCTCCGGGTGCTCCGGTTTCCTCCCACACTCCAAAGACGTGCAGATTTGTAGATTAATTGGCTTGGTATAATTTTAAATTGTCCCCAGTGTGTGGGTTGGTGTTAGTGTGTGCGGATCGCTGGTTGGCGCTGACTCGGAGGGCCGAAGGGACTGTTTCCACACTGTATCTCTAAACTAAACTACTCACATTAAAATAGAGGCAGAGGCCACTGAGAAAGAATTGTGGATGAGGCATGAGGTTGCCAAAGGGATGGAACAGTGAGGAATTGTGGTGAAGGAAGGCTGCTCTTCTCCTGCCAGTGTTGGAGCTGTCAGGCTTGTGCAGGCTGATAGAAACGTGACAACACGAGGTGTGAGGGGTTGTATGAATAAGCTGTAAGAGGTGGCAATGATGATGCAATCATCGCTTGGAAGGGAAGGTGCTCATAAAGTTAACATGAGCCGTGCAAATGATGTGTTGACAGATGATATAAACGCCAGGCTGTCTAATCAAGGAGCTTCTCATAACTCCGCACGGTAAATTAGACTGTCAACAAACTGTCTCACTCACATGAGTTCATTGTTTGAGAGATTCTGGAAACAGGCTCCACTTCAGTGCTTGATGTAGATGCACTGTGTTTGGGTCCTGAGGAATAATCCAGTGGGTATGGCAGCTCGTGAAACATCTCTGGGCACCATGTTAGAGGAACGTTCCCCATAACCCCCACTAATCAACAATCTATCTACCTCTGCCTTAAATATATCCACAGACGTGGCCTCCACAGCCGTCTGTGGCAAATAATTCCACAGATTCACCACCCTCTGACTAAAGAAATTCCTCCTCATCTCCTTCCCAAAGTAATGTCCTCTAATTCTGAGGCTGTGACCTCTAGTCCTAGACTCTCCCACTGGTGGAAACATCCTCTCCACATCCACTCTATCCAGGCCTTTCACTATTCTGTGTGTTTCAATGAGGTCCCGCCTCATTCTTCTAAACTCCAGTGAGTACAGGCCCAGTGCCGGCAAACGCTGAGATGTAACATTTTCACACACAGGGTGGTGGGTGTATGGAACGAGCTGCCAGAGGAGGTACTTGAGGCTGGGACTATCCCAACGTTTAAGAAACAGTTAGACAGGTACATGGATAGGACAGGTTAGGAGAGATATGGACCAAGCGTGGGCAGGTGGGTCTAGTGTAGCTGGGACGTGGGCAAGTTGGGCTGAAGGGCCTGTTTCCACACTGTGTCACTCCATGACTCCAGGGCCAAACATAAATACAAGTCCTATTGCTAGATTGATGCACTCTCACACTGTAATCTGATTGTACTATAAAACTGCAGATAGACACAAAGTGCTGGAGTTTTTAAATGTTCACATCCTAGGAAGGAAATGACATTTCATTGTGAGAGGGGAAGCAACATTACCCAAAGGAAGGAGAAACGATAATGAGTGTAGATACAACGAGATTAATCCCTAAATGGAACGGAGCAGACTGGGATCCAATAAATCAGCAAGAATGGTGAAGCTGCCTGGATCACCCATATTGAAGCAACGACCAAGAAAGCACATCAATGCCTCGACTTCCTTACAAGCCTGAGGATGTTCAGCAAGTCCCAGACAACTGCTCCATCCAGGGCCACAAGAAAATGCAGAGAATTGTGGGCACAGCCCAGACCATCACACAAACCAACCTCCCTTCCATTAACTCCATCTACACCTCACACTTCCAGGGCAAGGCCAGCAGTATAATCAAGGACCAGTCTCACCCTGGCCACTCCCTCTTCCCCCCTCTCTGGGTGTGAGCTATAGGGAGAGGTTGTGTTGGCTGGGTCTCTATTCCATGGAGCGTAGGAGGATGAGGGGAGATCTTATAGAGGTTTACAAAATCATGAGAGGAATAGAATCTTTTACCCAGAGTTGGGGAATCAAGGACCAGAGGATATAGGTTCAAAGTGAAGGGGAATAGATTTAATAGGAATCCGAGGGGTACGTTTTTCACACAAAGGGTGGTGGGTGTATGGAACAAGCTGCCAGAAAAGGAGGCTGGGACTATCCCATCTTACAGTTGGACAGGTACATGGATAGGACATGTTTGGAGGGTTATGGACCAAGCACAGGCAAGTGGGACTGGTGCAGCTGGAACATGTGGGCTGGTGTGGGTGAGTTGGGCCGAAGGGCCTGTTTCCACACTGTTTCAGTCTATGACTCTATGACTCTCCCATCAGGCACGAGTTACAGACGTGTGAAAACGCACACCTCCAGATTCAGGGACAGTTTCTTCTAAGCTGTTATTAGGGAACTGAACCATTCCATCACCAACTGGAGAACGGTCCTGACCTCCCTTCTACCTTATTGGAGATCCTTGGACTATCTTTAATTGGATTTTATCTTACACTAAACATTGTTCCCTCTGTCCATCATCTCTACACTGTGGTTGTAATCATGTATGGTCTTTACTGGATAGCTTGTAACCAGAAGGGTTACACTGTACCTGGGTACACCTGGCTATAGCAACACACTAAACTAGACTATCTGTGAAAGATAGCAGAGTCGGGGGATATGGGGAGAAGGCAGGAACGGGGTACTGATTGGGGATGATCAGCCATGAATGGTGGTGCTGGCTCGAAGGGCCGAATGGCCTACTCCTGCACCTGTTGTCTATTGTCATAAGCCAATCCAACATTTGGCCTCATGCCACATGAAATGCTGGTAAGATTGAAAGGCTTTCACCATCTGTGTATACTTAGTCATTTACCAGAGATTTGTCACCTGTTATGAGGGAATAATATTTCAAGGTTATCTTGCTGAATTACTAGTGTTTCAGCAACAGAATATGGAAGATGTATCTTTGTACAATTGTACTTGATCTAAATTGGACAGCGTGCAGGACTGGACTTAATGCGAACAAACTTCAAAGTATTTATTCAGAATTCCCTGGCCCATTCAGTTTACAATCCGTGATCGTGTAGCTACACTGATGGTTCGGCATTTATTATTCATCAAGGGAATTTCACAGACAGAAGGGAACTGCTCGCATTCTACACTCCAATCTCAGCGCAGTACATCACCGCCTCCGTCAGTGGAGAGGGAGAATCCTGGAGTAACTCAGCGGGTCAGGCAGCATCTGTGGAGAACATGGATAGGTAACGTTTCACAGAGTGCTGGAGTAACTCAGCGGGTCAGGCAGCACCTGTGGGGAACATGGATAGGTGACATTTCACAGAGTGCTGGAGTAACTCAGCGGGTCAGGCAGCATCTGTGGGGAACATGGATAGGTGACGTTTCACAGAGTGCTGGAGTAACTCAGCGGGTCAGGCAGCATCTGTGGAGAACATGGATAGGTGACGTTTCACAGAGTGCTGGAGTAACTCAGCGGGTCAGGCAGCATCTGTGGAGAACATGGATAGGTGACGTTACACAGAGTGCTGGAGTAACTCAGCGGGTCAGGCAGCATCTGTGGGGAACATGGATAGGTGACGTTTCACAGAGTGCTGGAGTAACTCGGCGGGTCAGGCAGCATCTGTGGGGAACATGGTGATGTTTTGGGTCGTGATCCTTCCATCAGATTGATATTCATGGGGCGAATGATGGGAAAGAGCTGGAGAGGAGGAGAGACGGGATAAAGCCTGGTGAGTGATAGGTGGGTACAAGTGAGAGGAATTTGACTGGCAGCTTGGCCAGAGATGAAAGGACAGATAGTGTGAGCACGTATTCCTGCAGACTGGAATGAGTCTCTGACCGACACATTTCACTCGGCTGGGAGGTCACCAAATATCAGGCAGACCAAAGAGCGCCTTTCACCGAGTTGATGCCCATCCAAAGGCACTTGATGTCCGTCTCTAAATGTGTCCCTGGGGACAGTCCGTAAATCTCAGAGTCCTCTGTGATGGAGCTGTTTGGGATAAACTGAGACTGAGACCCTTGCAAACGTCGCCAGACTCTCTTTGCAAATCCACACTCTGTGAAGAGGTGGGCAACTGCTTCCTGTTGGGGACTTGGTGAAGCTCTGATCTCTCCCACACTGCTACCATGAGCTGGCTTCAGATGTAGCTCAGTGGTTGTATGATGTTGCCGGACATCTTAGTTTGAGGGTTAGGTTTATTACCATCACAGTTTAGTTTTGTTCAGTTTAGTTTAGAGATACAACATGGAAACAGGCCCTTCGGCCCACCGAATCCGTGCTAACCATTGACCACCCTGTACACAAGAACTATCCCACACAATTTTAGAAGCCAATTAACCCACAAACCCGCACGTCTTTGGAGTGTGGGAGGAAACCAGAGAACCCGGAGAAAACCCACGCGATCACAGGGAGAACGTGCAAACTCCGTACAGACAGCACCTGTGGTCAGGATGGAACCCGGGTCTGTGAGGGGGCTGAGAGGGGGCAACTCTACCGCTGCACCACCGTGCCAACAAATGTGTACTGAGGTACAGTGAAAAGCTTTGTTTACAGGTCAGGTCAGGCAATACTCTACAGCCTTGGGTCGTGGAAGTTTCATCATGAATGCAATCTCTCCAGTTTACTCTCTGCATATATGGGAACGTAAGATTTTACTTCAAATCTACCAATCTTTCATCAGGTTACAGAGTATTACCATGGTTACCTAGTACTTGTGGTCTTCATGGTCAAGCCAAGATCCCTGCACTTACAGCCAGACTAGTAGGCCCCGCTCGGACATGACTGACCATGGCTGACAGTACAACAACTGGGACTTGTAAATGGCCCCAAACTGGTGACTCCAAGGTTCAAAGGTTATTTATTGGTCACATACACCAATAGGTGTAGTCAAATGCGGATTGCCAATGCAGCACACAATGGTTCCCACTGTGGGAGAAGGCACAAAGTCCAGTCCCCATCCCATGTCCCATTGAGGCCTCCACAGTTGCTGCTACGGGGCCCGATGTTCCAGGCCGTTCTCGCCGGGTGACGGTGCTCCGGCGTCGGGTGAATCCTCTCAGCGGCTTGGGCCACCTGGAACGGCCGCTTCCTCACTGGGGACCGCGGCTTCCGAAGGCGACAAGGCCGCGCAGGATGGAGCTCCACCCCTGGCGATCTGGCCGAGAGATCCCAGGCTCCCGACGTTAAAGTCAGCGCTGCCGCCCGCCGCCGGCCGCCCCACAGACCCGCAGCTCCGTGATGTTTTTTGTTGTCGGTCTTCAGCTCACCGGAGTTCCAGCGCGGCGACCCAGGCAAGGCATCGCCCGCTTCGCTCCGAGATAGCGCTCCAGCGCTGTGCCGCCTCCGAGGCCGAGATTCCGGCCGGTCCCATCAGCAAACGCCGCTCCAGGCCCGCTGGTAGGCCGCAAAGATGCAGCCCGGAGAAAGGCTGCCTCTCCGACCACACACACGTCGGCATCTGCACACAGTGGTGTCTGTCTTGTCGCCTCTTGTGTGCGGTGCTGGAAACAGGGCCGCGATGGACGAGAACACCCTTTCCTTGACCCCAGTACCATGCCAGTACTGTTAGTAACTTATTCTATTACTGATCATTTTATATTTATCTCTGTGTAACTGTGTTAATGATCCTGTTATGCGAATGTCATCATCTTGTTGCCAGTGCATGTGGCAGCTGAACACACTCTTGACGTTACGATTCAGTAGAGAAGATATCCCTGGTGAGAACACAATGCTGGAGTACCTCAGCGGGACGGGCAGCATCTTTGGAGAGAAGGAAGGGGTGACGTTTCAGGGTGAGACCCTTCTTCAGACACATTAGGGTTAGAAGGGTCTTGACCCCAAACGTCACCCATTCCTTCTCTCCAGAGATGCTGCCCATCCCGCTGAGTTACTCCAGCATTTTGTGTCCATATTCAGTGTAAACCAGCATCTGCAGTTAGTTTAGTGTCACGTGTACCGAGGTACAGTGAAAAGCTTTTGTTGCGTGCTAACCAGTCAGCGGAAAGACAATACGTGATTACAATCGAGCCGTTCACAGTGTACAGATACAGGATAAGGGAATAACGTTTAGTGCAAGGTAAAGCCAGCAAAGTCCGATCAAGGATAGTCCGAGGGTCACCAATGAGGTAGATAGTAGTTCAGCGCTGCTCTCTAGTTGTGGTAGGATGGTTCAGTTGCCTGATAACAGCTGGGAAGAAACTGTCCCTGAATCTGGAGGTGTGCGTTTTCACACTTCTGTACCTCTTGCCCGATGGGAGAGGGGAGAAGAGGGAGTGGCCGGGGTGAGACTGGTCCTTGATGATGCTGCTGGCCTTGCCGAGGCAGCGTGAGGTGTAGATGGAGTCAATGGAAGGGAGGTCGGTTTGTGTGATGGTCTGGGCTGCGTCCACAATTCCCTGCAATTTGTTAGGAGGATGTTAGGAGGTTGCAGGGGGACCTCCTAACATCCTCCTGCACCTATTTTCTATGTTTCTATGTAATTTCTTGCGGTCTTGGATGGAGCTGTTCCCAAACCAAGCTGTGATGCATCCCGATAAAATGCTTTCTGTGGAGCATCTGTAGAAGTTGGTGAGAGTTGTACGGGACATGCCGAACTTCCGAAGCCTTGTAAGGAAGTAGAGGCACTGGTGTGCTTTCTTGGTCGTTGCTTCAATATGGGAGAAGCTGTGATATTGCTTCCGAGGAATTTGAAGTTTTCAGCCATCTCTAATTCAGCACCGTTATTGCAAACTGGGGAATGTGAACCGCTTCACTTCCTGACGTCCATCACTATCTCCTGCGTTTTGCTGACATTGAGAGAAAGGTTGTTGTCCCGGCACCAGGACACGAGGTTCTCCATCTCCTTCCTGTACTCCATCTCATCATTATTTGATATCCGGCCCACAACGGTGGTGTCATCTGCAAATTTGTAAATTGTGTTAGATTTGTACATAGTTGCACAGTGGTGGGTGTACAAGGACTAAAGAAAGGGTGCTGGGAAAACATCCTTGTGGTTCATCAATGTTGCGGACTATCGTGAACGATGATTTGTCCCCAATCCCCACGGTTCTTTCCTACACAGATATCCCTGATAGTCAGATCAAGATTCAGCTGCATTCTCCATCACTGAATCAAATGTGTGATGGCCGTCACTACGATAGTGTGGCAGCTTTTACATATTGAACCAATTCTGCACCTATCTGATTGCAGAATCACTAAGTCTTGATGCACAGAGCTGTCAGGGGGACTGGTGTAACAGGATTCACAGAAGCTGAATCTGTGAGAGTGGAGAAGGTAATTTATGCCAGCACTTCAAAGCTGCACTGAAGACAAAGCACTGTGAGGCTTCTGTCCGCGCTGACGGATGTGTTCATTATTCATAAGATGCTCTGACTAGAATTCCTCCCTTAACCAACACCATTGAAGCAGATTAACCCAGCAACTCTCTCATTTATTGCTGACAGAATCTTGCTGAGTGTAAAGTGTTCCCCAAACCTCTGTGCAACCACGTTCACTAATAACACAATGCTGAAAAAGGCTTTGAAATATGAAGCTATATAAATATAAATACATTCTCAAATGAGGGTGGCACGGAGGCGCAGCGGTAGAGTTCCAGCCTCGCAGCGACAGAGTCCCGGGTTTGATCCCGACTACGGGTGCCGTCTGTACGGAGTTTGCACGTTCTCCCCGTGACCTGCGTGGGTTTTCTCCAAGATCTTCGGTTTCCTCCCACACTCCAAAGACGTGCGGGTTTGTAGGTTAATTGGCTTGGTATAAATTGTAAATTGTCCCTAGTGTGTAGGATAGTGTTAGTGTGCGGGGGTCGCTGGTTGGTGCGGACTGGGTCGGCTGAAGGGCCTGTTTCCACGCTGTATCTCTAAACTAAACTAAATACATCTTTCCCTGAATACAGGAAGAATAAAGTAGCAATAGGGATGGGAGAGTTGCAAAGGTAGATTGGAGACACAAGCAGCTGCAGATGCTGCACTCTTGGGCCAAATACAGCTTTGTGTTTGTAAGATTGTATTGCCTGTCCAATTGAACATTTTCCACCTCCGATGGCCTCATTAACTATGGTTATCCACTTTTTGATTTAATTGCTAGCAGATGTGTGCAATAAAATCAGATTGTTTGGGAAGATTGAAGTTTAACCTGTTGAAGTGATAGACAATAGACAATAGGTGCAGGAGCAGGCCATTCGGCCCTTCGCGATGATGCCGCCATCTGCAACCTCGGCAGGCAGCTGCACTACCCTTTCCTGTTCACCCACAAGGGAACCTCTGGTGGTGAACAGACAAATGCTCGGACAAATGGCACATGTGGGTACGACTTCCATCTGTGGCACTCTGGGCACTCTGGGCACCGGAGTGGCATTCCCCATGGAATTCCAACGCTACTCCCCTTGAAGGTGGAGTCTCAGGTGGAGCAGCCTTTAGCACCTTGGCCTTTGAGTATTGAGTATAGAAGTTGGGAGGTCACGTTGCAGTTGTATAAGGCGTCAGTGAGACCACATTTAGAGTATTGTGTTCAGTTCTGGCCACCATGTTGTAGGAAAGATATTGTCAAACTGGAAAGGGTGTAGAGACGGTTTGCAAGGATGTTGACGGGACTAGAGGGCCTGAGCTACAGGGAGAGGTTGAGTAGGCTGGGACTCTATCCCTTGGACGCAGGAGGATGAGGGGTGATCTTATAGACGTGTATAAGGTGATGAGATGGAATAGATACACAGTCTTTTATCAAGAGCAGAGGAATTAATAACTAGAGGACATGGGTTTAAGGTGAATGATTTGACAAGTTGGTGGATGTATGGAACAGGCTCCCTTCAACCAAACATTTAAGAAACATCCATAGGTACAAATAGGATATGATTAGAGGGATTTTGGCCAAACCCAGGCAAGTGGGACTAGTGTAGATGGGACATGTTGGTTGGTGTGGGCAGGTTGGGCCGGAGGGCCTGTTTACACGCTGCATCACACGATGACTTTATACCTTGCTAGTAAGTTTGTAACTGTATATTTACACTATCGACATTTCATATTAAATACATTGATTACAAACTCTCTGTGCGTGTGCGTGTGTTAGTGCTGCGCATGTGTCCACATGTTTGTGTTTATTTATGTACATGCATGTGCATGTATTTGTGTTGTGCTTGTGTGTGCATGCACATGTGTGTTGTGTATGTCTGCACGTATGTGCATGTGTGTGCATGCATGTATGTGTATTGTGCATGTCTGCATGTGTGTGCATGCACATGTGCGTTTTATGCATGTCTGCATATGTGTGCATGTATGTGTGCGCCTGTTGTGCATGTCTGCACGTATGTGTGTGTGTGCATGCCTGCATGTGTGTGCATGCATGTGTGCATCTGTTGTGCATGTCTGTATGTATGTGCATGTGTTGTGCATGCATGTGTGCATCTGTTGTGCATGTCTGTATGTATGTGCATGTGTTGTGCATGTGTTGTGCATGTCTGCATGTATGTACATGTGTGTGCATGCATGTGTGCTTGGGTTGTGCATGTCTGCACGTATGTGCATGTGTGTGCATGCACGTGTGCGTGTGAGGCTCTGAATTATTCTGACTGTAGTAAAGCCGGAAATTGCAGTGCGTTCTGTCTCCTCCCTGCCAGCAAGCATACGATGGATAAATGAATGTTTTAAGTTTCAAAAGCCAACAATGGCCTTCACATAAATTCCAGTGTTTTCTTCTGGTGATGACTGGTTAGTTTGTTAGTTCAGTTTAGAGATACAGCACGGAAGCAGGCCCTTCAGCCCACTGAGTCCGTGCCGATTATGGAGTCTCTGCTTGCACCAGTTCTATGTTAGCTCATCTTCTCATCCACTCACCACACGTTGGGGGCAATTTACACAAGCCATAACCTACAAACCCGCACGTCTTTGGAATGTGGGAGGAAACCGGAGCACCTGGAGGAAACCCATGGGTTCATGGGGAGAACGTACAAACTCCACACAGACAGCACCCGTAGCCAGGATGGAATCCGAGTCTCTGGCGCTGTGAGGCAGCAGCTCTAGCTCTGCGACAACGAGCCGTCCCAGAGGAATTAAAAAATAATATTGTTAAATAAATGAGCGTCACTTATTTAATGATTGTGAGGCAGCATATTTCCCTACAAGGGTTGTTCGACACGTTAAACAGTTAATACATGCTCCTGCATGTGTGTGAATCGCAGTGACTAGTGGGGTGCCGCAAGGCTCAGTGCTGGGACCCCAGCTATTTACAATATATATTAACGATTTAGATGAGGGAATTAAATGTGACATCTGCAAGTTTGCGGATGACACAAAACTGGGTGGTAGTGTGAGCTGCGAGGAGGATGCTATGAGGCTGCAGGGTGACTTGGACGGGTTGGGTATATGCAGCTCCAGCCGGTGGAGCGTCAGTGATGCTCACTCCTCTCCTTCAGCTTTATATTCTCTGCACCATGACTGACAGCGGACCTGGCCAATCAGAGCGGCAATGGTGCAGGAAGGGGTGTCGTCCCGCCGACTGACAGGAGAGGAGATCAATCAGAGTGCGGCGAGCGACAGGAGAGAACACCAATATGCGCATGCGCGGTTTTTAAGATTTTTAAACCTTAATAATATAAAATATACCATCGATCAGAACAAAACCTGTTGCCGTTGTTGCACAGGAGAATGGTGAGTACGGTGGTGAAAAATCGTAGCGCTATCGTGTACCGTTTTTGCGCAAATAGAAACATACACAAACCCGGAAGAGCACAAGATCAGAGTTTATTTATAACTAGACTAAGTGGGACCTGTTGGGTCCCTGTCCTACAGGAGGCTTGGTCTCCCAACACAATATTCCACCACTGACCCATAGCCCCCAACCGCACAGGCGCGGCTCAATTCCCCTCATCCCTAGCACTCTCTCCCTCCTCTTCACCCACCCTCTTCTTCCCCTCCTCCTCCCCCACCCAATCTCTCCCTGATCTCTCTCCCTCTCCCTCCCCCAACTCTCATCACTCACTCCCTCCCTCCATAACTCCTCTCCCCTCCCTACTCCTCTCCCTCTATCCCCTCTCTTCCCCCATTCTTCCTCCATGGGATCTCGAGGTTGCCGCTCCTCTCCCTTCTTGCATGCCCAGAGGAGCATCAGACGCTACCGTTTCTGTGCAAATAGAAAAAACCGCGCAAACCGAGGGATGGATGGATGGATGGATGGATGGATGGATGGATGGATGGATGGATTGATAGATAGATAGATAGATAGATAGATAGATAGATAGATAGATAGATAGATAGATAGATAGATAGATAGATAGATAGATAGATAGATAGATAGATAGATAGATAGATAGATAGATAGATAGATAGATAGATAGATAGATAGATAGATAGATAGATAGATAGATAGATAGATAGATAGATAGATAGATAGATAGATAGATAGATAGATAGATAGATAGATAGATAGATAGATGGATGGATGGTATTGGGGGTAGGGTATTGACATGGATAGAGAACTGGTTGGCAGACAGGAAGCAAAGAGTAGGAATTAACGGGTCCTTTTCAGAATGGCAGGCAGTGACTAGTGGGGTGCCACAAGGCTCGGTGCTGGGACCCAGTTATTTACAATATATATTAACGATTTAGACGAAGGAATTAAATGTGACATCGCCAAGTTTGCGGATGACACAAAGCTGGGTGGCAGTGTGAGCTGCGATGAGGATGCTATGAGGCTGCAGGGTGACTTGGACAGGTTGGGTGAGTGGGCAGATGCACGGCAGATGCAGTATTATGTGGATAAATGTGAGGTTATCCACTTTGGTGGCAAGAACAAGAAGGCAGATTATTATCTGAATGATGTCAGATTAGAAAAAGGGGAGGTGTAACAAGACCTGGGTGTGCTTGTATATCAGTCACTGAAAGTAAGCATGCAGGTACAGCAGGGAGTGAAGAAAGCGAATGGCATGTTGGCCTTCATTGCGAGAGGATTTGAGTTTAGGAACAGGTAGGTCCTACTGCAGTTTTACAGGGCCCTGGTGAGACCACACCTGGAGTATTGTGTGCAGTTTTGGTCTCCTAATTTGAGGAAGGACATAATTGCTATTGAGGGAGTGCAGCGTAGGTTCACCAGGTTAATTCCCGGGATGGCGGGACTGTCATATGATGTAAGAATGGGTCGACTGGGCTTGTATTCACTGGAGTTTAGAAGGATAAAAAAGGGTCTTATAGAAACATATAAAATTCTTAAGGGTTTGGACACGCTAGATGCAAGAAAAATGTTCCCCGTGATGGGGGAGTCGAGAACCAGGGGTCACAGTTTAAGAATAAGGGGTGTGCTATTTAGGACTGAGATGAGGAAAAATGTTTTCACCCAGAGAGTTGTGAATCTGTGGAATTCTCTGCTACAGAAGGCAGTAGAGGCCAATTCACTGGATGTTTACAAGAGAGTTAGATTTAGCTCTTAGGGCTAACAGAATCAAGGGCTATGGGGGAAAAGCAGGAACGGGGTACTGATTCTGGATGATCAGACGTGATCATATTGAATGGCGGCACTGGCTCGAAGGGCCAAATGTTTCTGGGAAAGGCAGTGAACACATGAATGCTTAGTGTGGCTGGAGTTACACTGCCATCCTGTAAAGGTGCTCCATGCAATCCAGGCATCTCCATTCCCTCACTCACAATGAACTGTAGACGTGGGGATCTTTAGTAAAGCACAAAGTGCTGGAGGAACTTAGTGGGTCAGGCAGCATCTGTGGAGGTGTGGAGGAAGGAACTGCAGATGCTAGTTTACATGGAAGATAGACACAAAATGCTAAAGTAATTCAGCGGGACAGGCAGCATCTCTGGAGAGAAGGAATGGGTGACGTTTCGGGTCAGAAGAAGGGTCTCGGCCCAAAACGTTACCCATTCCTTCTCTCCAGAGATGCGGCCTGTCCCGCTGACTTACTCCAGCATTTTGTGTCTATCTTTGGGATAAACCATAGTCATACAGCGTGGAAATGGGTCCTTCAGCCCAACTTGCCCACAAGGGCCAACAATGTCCCAGCTGCACTAGTCCGACTTGCCTGCGTTTGGTCCATATTCCTCTAAACCTGTCCTATCCATGTACCTGTCCAAATGTTTGTAAACATTTTGATTGTCCCAGCCTCAACTACCTCCTCTGGCAGCTTGTTCCATACACCCACCACCCTTTGTGTGAAAATGTTATCCCTCAGATTCCTATTAAATCCTCCCCCCTCACCTGAAACCAATGTCCTCTGGTTCTTGATTCCCCGACTGGGCAAGAGAGTTGTGAATTTGTGGAATTCTCTGCCAGTGGAGGCCGATTCACTGGATGCATTCAAAAGAAAGTTAGACAGAGCTCTTAGGGCTAGCGGAATGAAGGGGTATGGGGAGAAGGCAGGAACGGGGTACTGATTGTAGATAATCAGCCATGATCACATTGAATGGTGGTGCTGGCTCGAAGGGCCGAATAGCCTACTCCTGCACCTGTTGTCTATATATCTATGACCCAGTGTGTCGACCTGATCTATTTCTCTCAAGATATTATACAGCAGCACCTGCAGTTTCTTTTTATTACTGTATAAAAATGACTATAACAAGTTCATAACTTTGTAAGTTCTAGGAGCAGAATGAGGCCATCGAGTCTACTCCACCATTCAATCACGTCTGATCTATCTCTCCCTCTCAACCCTGTTCTCCTGCCTTCTCCCCATAACCTGACACACGTACTAATCAAGAATCTTTCAATCTCCACCTTAGAAATACCCAATGACGACCTCCACAGCCGTCAGTGGCAAAGAATTGCACAGATTTACCACCCGCTGACGAAAGAAATCCCTCCTTCCTAAAGGAACATCCTTTAATTCTGAGGCTGTGCCCTCTGGTCCTAGACTCTCCCACTAGTGGAAACATCCTCTCCTCATCCACTCTATCCACTAGTTAAGGGTTTGGACACGCTAGAGGCAGGAAACATGTTCCCGATGTTGGGGGAGTCCAGAACCAGGGGCCACAGTTTAAGAATAAGGGATAAGCCATTTAGAACGGAGACGAGGAAACACTTTTTCTCACAGAGAGTTGTGAGTCTGTGGAATTCTCTGCCTCAGAGGGCGGTGGAGGCAGGTTCTCTGGATACTTTCAAGAGAGAGCTAGATAGGGCTCTTAAAGATAGCGGAGTTAGGGGATATGGGGAGAAGGCAGGAACGGGGTACTGATTGGGGATGATCAGCCATGATCACATTGAATGGCGGTGCTGGCTCGAAGGGCCGAATGGCCTACTCCTGCACCTATTGTCTATTGTCTATTGAAACATCCTCTCCTCGTGCACTCTATCCAGTGTGTAATGTTGAGACAGTGTGTTTGTTTCTTGGCAATGAAACAGGGGAGAGCGTTGCGGGCCGGTTGTGTGGTGGCAGCCCGAGTGATGAGCCGAGGAAACAGCGGGGTGCTGCTCACAACGTGGCGTGCACTGGAATTAACATCATGCCCCGCGGGACACTGGGTGGAACGATCTGTGTGCCATGATTATCTGGTGGCCATGGCAACCAGACAGAGGAACAGCATGAAGCCCAAAAATATGAAGGTAATCTGGAGTGGGTTCGGAGAGTATGGATTGTAAACCCCAATCTGCAATATGATGATGTCTGGTCAACTGGGACTGCCAGTGATCTGGGCTTCAGACGGGAGGAGCACATCAGGTAGAGTCTCTCGCCCATAGTAGGGAATCAAGAACCAGAGGACATAGGTTTAAAATGAGCGGGGAAAGATTGAATAAGAATCTGAGAGGTAACTTTTTCACACAGAGGGTGGTGGGTGTATGGAACAAGCTGCCAGAGGAGGGAGTTGAGGCTGGGACTATCCCATCGTTTATGATACATTTGGACAGGTACATGGTTAGGACAGGTTTAGAGGGATGTGGGCCAAACACAGGCAGGTGTGACTAGTGTAGATGGGGCATGTAGGTCGGCATGGGCAAGTTGGGCTGAAGGGCCTGTTTCCATGCTGTGACACTCTGTGACTATGGGCTGTTCCTCCTCAACCTTGAACCTTCTCTCAGGGAATATCTCCCCTCGCCCAACCACGCGAGCGCACAAGGGGATGTCCCAGGAAGGTGGGAACCCATCCCACACATAATGGGTCCGCTGCAAAGCAACACACATGTAAAATAAACCAGTAGTCTATAGTCACTAGTTGATGGTGTTTTATCTGTCACACATGCAACTGCAGAACTCCTGCTGTACACATGTGGACACCCACATTATTGGTTCCATTATTCAAAGTCCAAAGTCCAGTCAAGCCCACTCACTCGATGAACTGGAGCAGTTCCAGTGAACCAACGTCCCTCCCCTCCTCCCCTCCCCCTCCCCTCCCTTCCCCTCCCCTCCCCTCCCCTCCCCTCCCCTCCCCTCTCCTCCCCTCTCTTTCCCTCCCCTCCCCTCTCCTCCCTAGGCCACAGGGAGAGGTTGGGCACACGGAACGTTGTAGGTTGTGGAGAGACCTGATAGAACCAGGTCACATTGTGAAAGGCAGAGATAGGGTCGACAGTCAGAACCTTTTTCTCAGGATGGAAAAATCAAAGAACTAGAGGGCGTGGCTTCAAGGTGAGAGGGGCAAGAGAGGGGCAGGGGCAGGTGTTTTACAAAGAGGGTGGTGGGTGCGTGGAAGGTGCTGGTGGAGGCAGATACGATAGTGGTGTTTAAGAGGCTTGTGGATAGGCACGTGGATGTGCTGGGAATGGAGGGATATGGATTATGCGCGGGTAGATATGAGTTGGTCTTGACATCATGATGGACACAGACATGCTGGGCCAAGGGGCCTGGTTTTGTGTTGTACTGTGTTCCACGTTTTATGTTCTGAGACGAACTATGGCAGATGTAGGTGTTGGTGAGTACATTTGCTGATGACCCCACAGTTGGAGAGGTTACAGAGAGTAATGGCGGCGATCAGGAAACACAGCGGGACAGGGATCAGCAGCAGGGTGGCAGAACATTCAATGATGCGTTATTCTCACATGTATCCAGGAGTTGTGGACTACTTTGTTTTGTTTACAACTTTGTAAAATCATACAGGCAACTGAACCATAGAAACATAGAAACAGTGAAATTAGGTGCAGGAGCAGGCCATTCGGCCCTTCGAGCCTGCACCGCCATTCAATATGATCATGGCTGATCATCCAACTCAGTATCCTGTACCTGCCTTCTCCCCATACCCCCTGATCCCTTTAGCCACAAGGGCCACATCCAACTCCCTCTTTAATATAGGCAATGAACTGGCCTCAACTACCCTCTGTGGCAGAGAGTTCCAGAGACTCACCACTGTGTGAAAAAAAGGTTCCTCATCTCGGTCTTAAAGGATTTCCCCCTTATCCTTAAGCTGTGACCCCTTGTCCTGGACTTCCTCAACATCGGGAACAATCTTCCTGCATCTAGCCTGTCCAACCCCTTAAGAATGTTGTAAGTTTCTATAAGATCCCCTCTCAATCTCCTAAATTCTAGAGAGTATAAACTGAGTCTATCCAGTCTTTCTTCATAAGACAGTCCTGACATCCCAGGAATCAGTCTGGTGAACCTTCTCTGCACTCCCTCTATGGCAATAATGTCCTTCCTCAGATTTGGAGACCAAAACTGTACGCAATACTCCAGGTGTGGTCTCACCAAGACCCTGTACAACTGAAGTAGAACCTCCCTGCTCCTATACTCAAATCCTTTTGCTATGAAAGCTAACATACCATTCGCTTTTTTCACTGCCTGCTGCACCTGCATGCCAACTTTCAATGACTGGTGTACCATGACACCCAGGTCTCGCTGCATCTCCCCTTTTCCTAATCGGCCACCATTCAGATAATAGTCTACTTTCCTGTTTTTCCCACCAAAGTGGATAACCTCACATTTATCCACATTATACTGCATCTGCCAAACATTTGCCCACTCACCCAGCCTATCCGTCACCTTGCAGTCTCCTAGCATCCTCCTCACAGCTAACACTGCCCCCCAGCTTAGTGTCATCCGCAAACTTGGAGATATTGCCTTCAATTCCCTCATCCAGATTATTAATATATATTGTAAATAGCTGGGGTCCCAGCACTGAGCCCTGCGGTACCCCACTAGTCACTGCCTGCCATTGTGAAAAGGACCCGTTTACTCCTACTCTTTGCTTCCTGTTTGCCAGCCAGTTCTCTATCCACATCAATACTGAACCCCTAATGCCGTATGCTTTAAGTTTGTATACCATCCTACCACAACCAGAGAGCAGTCCTGAACTACTATCTACCTCATTGGTGACCCTCGGACTATCTTTGATCGGACTTTGCGGGCTTTACCTTGCACTAAACATTATTCCCTTATCATGTATCTATACACTGTAAATGGATTAATTGTAATCATGTATTGTCTTTCTGCTGACTGGTTAGAACGCAACAAAAGCTTTTCACCGTACCTCGGTACACGTGACAATAAACTAGACTGAAGCAAACTAAACTAAACGAGGTTGAATGTAATGAGATGGTTAATAATGACCCTTAACATCATTGATGTGCGGTGGGATAGTTCGAACTTCAATAAACGTGGCAGCACGAGTAGATAGGGTGGTGAAGATGGTAAATGTTTGTCTTCATTGCCAGGGGCAGTGAATATAAGCGTCAGGAAGTCATGATGCTGCTCTATAGGACTTAGGTGAGGTTACATTTGGAGTATTGTGTACAGCCCTGGTCGCCCCTTCACAGGAAGGATGTGGAGGCTGTGGAGAGGGTGCAGAGGTGGTTTACCAGAATGCTGCCTGGATTAGAGGTTTCAGCTACAGGGAGAGCTTGGATAGACTTGGATTGTTCTCTCTGGAACGTCGGTGATCCAGGGGAGATCTGATCGTAGTACATACAATTATGAGAGGCACAGATAGGGTAGACATTCAGAACATTTTCCCCGGGGTGGAAATATCCTACACTAGAGGGCACAGCTATAAGGTGACAGGGGGATAGAGATGGGTAAGTTTTTTACACAGAGAATGGTGGGGGCCTGGAATGCGCTGCCGGGGGTGGGGTGGAGCCAGATACGATAGTGGTGTTTACGAGGGTTTTGGATAGGCTGATGGAAGTACAAGGATTGCCGGTGTGGGTGAGGTGGGCCAAAGGGCCTGTTACCATACTGTATTACTATGAATATGAATAGAGGGATATGGATCACGTGCAGGCAGATAAGATCAGTTTAACTTGGCATCAAGTTCAAGGCAGACATTGTGGGGCACAGTTCCTGTACTGTACTGGTTTATGTTCCATGTTCCATGTTACATGTTCCACGCTCCACGCTCCACGCTCCACGTTCCACGCTCCACGCTCCACGCTCCACGCTCCCACGTTCCACGCTCCACGCTCCACGCTCCACGCTCCACGCTCCACGCTCCACGCTCCACGCTCCACGTTCCACGTTCCACGCTCCACGCTCCACGCTCCACGCTCCACGTTCCACGCTCCACATTCCACGTTCCACACTCCACGCTTCACGCTCCACGCTCCACGTTCCACGTTCCACGCTCCACGCTCCACGCTCCACGATTCCACGCTCCACGCTCCACGCTCCACGCTCCACATTCCACGTTCCACGCTCCACGCTCCACGCTCCACGCTCCACGCTCCACGTTCCACGCTCCACGCTCCACGCTCCACGCTCCACGCTCCACGTTCCACGCTCCACGCTCCACGCTCCACGCTCCACGCTCCACGCTCCACGCTCCACGCTCCACGCTCCACGCTCCACGTTCCACGCTCCACGTTCAATGTTCCATTTCACCAGGACTGGATAATGTTTTGCCCAAAGCCAGAGAAACACAAGGAACTTTCCCAAATTCAACGTTCATTAGCCAAATTAATGATCTTAATTCAAAGTGGGGGATTAGCAGAAGCTGCAGTCATCCTCTCTGCATGTTCAACCTTTAACCAGTTCAGTTCCATGTGGGGTTGTGAGTGTGATTATGAAGCGACACTCTAATCACTGGCTGAATAAGCAGAGCTGAATAATAAGCGGGTAAAACAACTCAAATAAATTCCCATTTCCCTGCCAATCCCCGGCTGCCTTGTAGAGTGAGTGTTCCTCCATGAAGCCTCATTGCTACGGTGTTAAACCCACTTTTAGTTCAGTTCAGTTTAGTTTACTGTCCCATGTACCGAGGTACAGTGAAAAGCTTGTGTTGCGTGCTGACCAGTCAGCAGAAAGACAATACATGATAGTGGAATAACGTTCAGTGCAAGGTAAAGCCTGCAAAACTTGCTGAACGAGTTGGCATACTGGGCTAGTCCCATTTGCCTGCATTTGGCCCCCATGCCTCTAAACCTTTCCTATCCATGTATCGTAATGTACCCGCTTCTACAGCTTTCTCTGGCAGCTCGTTCCAGATACAGACTAATCTCTGAGTGAAAATATTCTCCCTGCGGTCCCTCGTAAATATGACTGCGACAACAAGTTGGAAGGGTGTGGAGAGATATGGGCGAAATGCAGAGCATGGAAACAGGCCATTGGGCCCTCCTTGTCCATACTAACCAGTATGCCAGAATGCCAACTTGGATGAGTTGGGCCAAAGAGCCTGCTGGTGCTGAGTGACTCTTTGATTACCTGAGGCAGTTAGACAGCATTGCACAGTGAAGGATTGCTTATCCAGCATGCGTTGGGCTTGACAGTGCAGTCCATTAAATATATGGCAGTTTAATCAAATACATGAATCAATAAATGTATTATATCGTAAACAGAATAGAGAGCAGAGTAACATTGATAAATAAAATGGTTCCCAGCTGTAGCATCCACAATTATGTTCATAGAGTACACAGCATGGAAACCGGCCCTTCAGCCCATCCTGCCCATACCGACCCAGGTGCCCACCTGAGTTAGTCCCATTTGCTTGCCCTTGGCCCCTAAGCCTAGAGAGCCTGGAGAATAACTAGAGAGCGGTCCTGACGTCCCATCTACCTCACTGAAGACCCTCGGACTATCTTTAATCGGACTTTACAACTTTTTCTTGCAATAAACGTTATTCCCTTTATCATGCACCGGACATACGCAGACGGCTGGATTGTAATCATGTATTGTCTTCCCGCTGACTGGTTAGCACGCAACAAAAGCTTTTCCCTGTACCTCTGTACACGGGACAATAAACTCAACTCAACTAATCCTTCCTCATCCTTTTACTGTCCAGTGTCATTTAAACGTTGCCATTGTTGGCTTGAGTTTAGTTCAGTCTAGTCTATTGTCCCGTGTACCGAGGTACAGTGAAAAGCTGTTGTTGCGTGCTAACCAGTCAGTGGAAAGACAAGACATGATTACAATACAGCCATCACAGTGTACAGATACAGGATAAAGGAATAATGTTTAGCACAAAATAAAGCCAGCAAAGTTCGATCAAGGATAGTCCGAGGGTCACCAATGAGGTAGATAGTAGTTCAGCACTGCTCTCTGGTTGTGGTAGGATGGTTCAGTTGCCTGATAACAGCTGGGAAGAAACTGTCCCTGAATCTGGAGGTGTGCGTTTTCACACTTCTGTACCTCTTGCCCGATGGGAGGGGAGAAGAGGGAGTGGCCGGGGTGGGACTGGTCCTTGATGATGCTGCTGGCCTCCCCTCCTCGTCACCTTTCAAGGATCATTGTTCCCGGCCTTGTTCCACGGGTGTATCTCCACTGTTGTTCCGGCCTTGTTCCACAGGTGTATCTCCACTGTTGTTCCCGGCCTTGTTCCACGGGTGTCTCCACTGTTGTTCCGGCCTTGTTCCACGGGTGTCTCCACTGTTGTTCCCGGCCTTGTTTCACGGGTGTATCTCCACTGTTGTTCCCGGCCTTGTATCACGGGTGTATCTCCACTGTTGTTCCCGGCCTTGTATCACGGGTGTCTCCACTGTTGTTCCCGGCCTTGTATCACGGGTGTCTCCACTGTTGTTCCCGGCCTTGTATCACGGGTGTCTCCACTGTTGTTCCCGGCCTTGTTTCACGGGTGTATCTCCACTGTTGTTCCGGCCTTGTTCCACGGGTGTCTCCACTGTTGTTCCGGCCTTGTTCCACGGGTGTCTCCACTGTTGTTCCCGGCCTTGTTCCACGGGTGTCTCCACTGTTGTTCCCGGCCTTGTTCCACGGGTGTCTCCACTGTTGTTCCGGCCTTGTTTCACGGGTGTCTCCACTGTTGTTCCGGCCTTGTTCCACAGGTGTCTCCACTGTTGTTCCGGCCTTGTTCCACGGGTGTCTCCACTGTTGTTCCGGCCTTGTTCCACGGGTGTCTCCATGTTGTTCCGGCTTGTTTCACGGGTGTCTCCACTGTTGTTCCGGCCTTGTTTCACGGGTGTCTCCACTGTTGTTCCGGCCTTGTTCCACAGGTGTATCTCCACTGTTGTCCCGGCCTTGTATCACAGGTGTCTCCACTGTTGTTCCGGCCTTGTTCCACAGGTGTCTCCACTGTTGTTCCGGCCTTGTTCCACAGGTGTCTCCACTGTTGTTCCCGGCCTTGTTCCACAGGTGTCTCCACTGTTGTTCCGGCCTTGTTCCACAGGTGTATCTCCACTGTTGTTCCGGCCTTGTTCCACGGGTGTATCTCCACTGTTGTTCCGGCCTTGTTCCACGGGTGTATCTCCACTGTTGTTCCCGGCCTTGTTCCACAGGTGTATCTCCACTGTTGTCCCGGCCTTGTTCCACGGGTGTCTCCACTGTTGTTCCGGCCTTGTATCACGGGTGTATCTCCACTGTTGTTCCGGCCTTGTTCCACGGGTGTCTCCACTGTTGTTCCGGCCTTGTATCACGGGTGTCTCCACTGTTGTTCCGGCCTTGTATCACGGGTGTCTCCACTGTTGTTCCGGCCTTGTATCACAGGTGTATCTCTACGGGGGTATCTCGACTGACTGACTTCTTTAGGGATTTCCATTATTTGATTCACTTTCCAATTGTATTTGTTGTCTCTTTCAGAGTCATAGAGTCAAGCCACATGGAGAGCTTCCCTTTGGCCCCACTGGCCCAAGGCCACCAAGATGTTTCACCGTCATTGAAAATACCTTTTCAACGTGTTCAAGTTCCCCGTTATGGATTTCCTTACTTTCCCACGCTGTCCTCTGAGCGAAGAACAAGATGGCGTCGCGTGCACAACGCGAGGCTCTGTGTCTCCGTAGTTTTAGCAATTTTTTTTAGTTCTGTTAATAATTAACTTAGTTTTCGCCCGGTGCACTCGAGCGAAGACTCTGTACGGCCGTCAGGAGCTATTGGAGCTCGGCCGTCTACACATAACGAGCCGCAGAAGCGACTTTCAACTGCCGCCGGAGATCGTCAGGACACCGGGGTCTAGCGGGCCAGCTCCCCCGACAGGAAGTGCCCGGAGGCGGCGCAGGGACCGCAAACAAAGACGTGGGAAGCGCAGAGGCCATCGAGCTAGGCTGAGATCAAACCCGCACCAACCAGCTCTGCCCAGCATTTTCCTCGCAAATGTCCGGTCCCTGGTGAGTAAAATCGACGAGCTGCGGCTGCGGATCACCACACACAACCGGATCGCCGACTGCAACGCCATGGTCTTCACCGAAACATGGCTCACCGACAACATCCCGGACAACGCCATCGAGCTGGAGGGGCGCACTGTCTTCAGGGCCGATAGAACAGTGGAGGACTCCGGTAAGACCAAGGGCGGCGGACTGTGCATTTATGTGAATAACTCATGGTGTACAGACGCTGTCAGGATTGGTAGTCACTGCTCTGCTGACCTGGAATACCTGATGATAAAGTGCAGGCCCTTCTATCTGCCCAGGGAATTTACATCGATTGTTATCACTGCAGTCTATGTACCCCCCGACGCTAATGCCAGGCTAGCAATGGAAGAGCTGCAAGCTGCTATCAGCAGACAACTAGCTGCACACCCAGAGGGGGCTTTTATTGTTGCAGCTGATTTTAACCACTCCAACCTTAAAACTGTACTCCCCAGATTCCACCAACATGTCTCCTGCCAACCAGAGGAAACAAGACTCTGGACCTAGTATTCACCAATATTACTGAAGCATACAAAGCCCTCCCCCTCCCCCACCTGGGACAGTCCGACCACCTCTCTCTGTTCCTGCTCCCCAAATACACACCTCTGATCAGACGTGTGAAACCTTCCGTGAGGACAGTGAAGGTCTGGCCTGAGGGGGCTGTCTCTGTCCTACAGGAACAGTTTCAGCAAGCAGACTGGAGTCTGTTTGCCACCCAGGCCACCTTCAACTCCCAAGTGGACATCAACTCATACACCTCAACCGTTCTGGACTACATAAAATTCTGCACGGACAACGTCACTACACACAAAGTAATAAGGACCTTCCCTAACCAGAAGCCGTGGATGAGCAGGGAGGTCAAACTCCTGCTGAAGGCTCGCGACGCTGCTTTTAAATCTGGCGATGCTGAGGGATACAGCTCATCCAGGGCCAATCTGAAAAAGGGAATTAGGAATGCTAAACTCAATCACAAATGGCGGATCGAGGAGCATTTCCGAAATAACTCTGACCCCAGGCGCATGTGGCAAGGAATAAAATCCATTGCCGATTACCATAAAGTTAACACTCCCCCCCCCAGACAATGCCTCCCTTCCTGACGAGCTAAACTATTTCTACGCCCGCTTCGACCGGGACAACAAAACTCCAGCCATCAAAGTTGATCCACCCCCGCATGAACAACCCCTCAGTCTCTCCACCTCTGCTGTACAAGATGCACAAAGTTGCCGGCCCCGATGGCATCCCCGGGCGGGTGCTCAAGGCATGTGCTGGACACCTATCCCTGGTCCTCACTGACATTTTCAATCTGTCACTGGCCCAGGGTGTCGTCCCCACTTGCCTCAAGACATCTACCATTGTGCCAGTGCCCAAACAATCAGCGACAGGGAGTCTCAACGATTTCCGGCAAGTGGTATCACCCCTGTCATCGCCAAGTGCTTCGAGCGGCTGATCTTGGCTCACCTCAAAGCCAGCCTCCCCCCCACACTGGACCCCCATCAGTTTGCCTACCGGACCAACAGGTCAACAGAGGACGCCATATCGGCGGCCCTACACTCTGCCCTGACCCACCTGGACAGCAATAACACCTACATCAGGCTGCTGTTCATCGACTTCAGCTCCGCCTTTAACACTGTCATACCCGCTAGCTTGATCACCAAACTCAGCGGTCTTGGCATCTCCACTTCCCTCTGCAATTGGACACTGGATTTCCTCACTAACAGACCTCAGTCTGTTAGGATCAACAACCTCACCTCCTCCACTATAACACTGAACACCGGCGTGCCACAGGGCTGTGTGCTCAGTCCTCTCCTCTACTCTCTCTTCACCCATGACTGCATCCCTAAGTTTAGCTCCAACGCCATCATAAAATTTGCCGACGACACCACGGTGGTAGGACTGATCAGTGACAACGACGAGTCAGCCTACAGGGAGGAGGTCCAGCACCTGACAACCTGGTGTGCCAATAACAACCTCGTCCTCAACTCCCAGAAGACGAAGGAGATCATTGTCGACTTCAGGAAGAACAGAGGGGGCAGACACACCCCCATCCATATAAACGGGACTGAGGTGGAGCGGGTCTCCAACTACAAATTCCTCGGGGTACACATCTCGGAGGATCTGTCCTGGTCCCTCAACACCTCCAAGCTGGTCAAAAAGGCGCAGCAACGCCTTTATTTCCTGAGGAGGCTCAAAAAAGCCCACCTGTCCCCCCAGATCCTGACCAACTTCTACCGCTGTACCATGGAAAGCATCCTGACCACCTGCTTTACGGTATGGTACAGCAGTTGCACCGTAGCAGACAGGAAGGCACTACAACGGGCGGTGAAAACCGCCCAGTACATCATCGGTGCCCCGCTCCCTGCCACGGATGCCCTCCACCGAAAACGGTGTCTGAGACGGGCTGGGAAGATCATCAAGGACCCCTCCCACCCTAACTATGGACTGTTTGCCCTCCTACCATCGGGGAGGCGGTACAGGAGCCTCAGGTCCCGCACCAGCAGGATGAGGAGTAGCTTCTACAATAACACCATCGCACTGCTGAACTCGGAGTCCCGCCGATAGATTCCCACATCTGTATTTATTTATCTGTATTTATCTAAACATTGCTATCACTACGTACTGACACTAAACTGCATTTCGTTGTACCCATACTTGTATCTGTGCAATGACATTCAATTTGAATTGAATTGAATTGAATTGAATTGAATTGAAGAACTTGTCCTGAGGTGAGGTCTTCTTCTTCTTTTTGTGTCCAACTTGTTACAAATGTTGACCTCACTGTCATCTTCCGTCCTGAACAAGGACGCATGCTTCCGGCGACAATCCGTGGGTCGCAGTAGATGATGGTGGTAGCAGAATTAGCTCGGGATACTTCCTGTTTCCAGCCCCGCGATGTGGACGCTGCTGCTGGCCCGCTTCCTGAGGTGGTGAATCTGTGGAATTCTTTACCACAGAAGGCTATGGAGCCCAAGTCAGTGGATATTTTTTAAGGCAAAGACAGATAGATTATTGATTAGTACGGGTGTCAAACATTATGGGGAACAGGAAGGAGAGATAGATCAGCCATGATTGAATGCCGGAGTAGACTTGATGGGCCGAATAGCCTAAATCTGCACCAATCACTTATGAACTTCCAAGATGGTACCCAACACAGGTGACTATGTGCGTGCTAGACACAGAAACAGATCAACAATCATATATTATAATTGTTCCATACTCGCAACTATCTATCTGTACACTGTGGACGGCTCGATTGTAATCACGTATTGTCTTTCTGCTGACTGGATAGTACGCAACAAAAGCTTTTCACTGTACCTCGGTACGCGTGACAATAAACTAAACTCAACTAAGTTTATGAACTTTTAGGTAGACAAAAATGCTGGAGAAACTCAGCGGGTGCAGCAGCATCTATGGAGCGAAGGAAATAGGCAACTTTTCGGGCCGAAACCATTCTTCACTGTTAAATCTCTCCGCTCTCACTTTAAGCCTGTGCCTGCTAGTTTTAGAATGCTCTACCGTGGGAAATAGACTGTGAGCGTTCACATTATCTATTGCTGAAGAATGATCTCAACCTGAAACGTTGCCTATTTCCTTCACTCCATAGATGCTGCCGCACCCGCTGAGTTTCTCCAGCATTTTTGTATACCTTCGATTTTCCAGCATCTGTAGTTCCTTCCTTCTTAAAGATTATCTATCGCAGTCAGACTAACGGCCACTGGCACAAGAGAGTAAGACGGTGGTTAGATTACTGGAGTATTAATGTATCGTTGGGCAATAGGCCTTGAGTGCTCTCCGGATGCTGAGGAATTTACATTCAATTAATCTAATAGATTTGAGTAGAAGGCCAGGCAATGGTAACTGACAGAATGAGACCACAGCTCCTTCCAGCAACCAACAGGCTGTTGAACACTGCCCGGCACCAACCTCACGCAGACCCCACTCACTACTGCGAGTGCCCACCACTACCCTGCACCAACCTCACGCTGACCCCACTCACTACTGCGAGTGCCCACCACTACCCTGCACCAACCTCACGCAGACCCCACTCACTACTGTGAGTGCCCGGCACCAACCTCACGCTGACCCCACTCACTACTGTGAGTGCCCACCACTACCCTGCACCAACCTCACGCTGACCCCACTCACTACTGCGAGTGCCCACCACTACCCTGCACCAACCTCACGCAGACCCCACTCACTACTGCGAGTGCCCACCACTACCCTGCACCAACCTCACGCTGACCCCACTCACTACTGTGAGTGCCCGTCCCCACCCTGCACCAACCTCACGCTGACCCCACTCACTACTGCGAGTGCCCGTCCCCACCCTGCACCAACCTCACACTGACCCCACTCACTACTGCGAGTGCCCACCACTACCCGGCACCAACCTTACGCTGACCCCACTCACTACCATCCACTGCGGACTTCAGTTTGGACCAGTTTGGCACTGTTATGGTCTGGACACCTAGTATCACTGATTATTGATCTATTGTATCATTGATTATTGTACATTAGTTGGTGTTATTGCATTAGTGTGAGGGTTACATAGACAAGGAGAGGGAGATGGGTTTGCGGGATGATCGTAATGGTGGCGATGTCTGCAACGGACCTCTGTAGCCGACTGTAGCTAATTCCTATAATGAAACCAAAATGGCTTTTCATTTCCTTTTCCTTTTCCTCCTTACACAGTGTCTCCGGGATGTCTATTGGGAACCCCAGCTGGTTGACTGAATAGAGCATAGAGCCATAGAATGATACCGCGCTCCAACTTGCCCACACCGGCCAACATGTCCCATCTACACTAGTCCCACCTGCCCACGTTTGGCCCATATCCCTCCAAACCTGTCGTATCCATGTACCTTTCCGCCCACGAGGAGCGACAGAAGTGTGAAAACGCACAGCTCCAGATTCAGGGATAGTTTCTTCCCAGCTGTTATCAGGCACCTGAACCATCCTCTCACCAACTAGAGAGAACTACTATCGACCTCATTGGAAATCCTCGGACTATCCTTGATAGGACTTTACTGGCTTTACCTTGCACTAAACATTATTCCCTTATCACGTACACTGTGAACGGCTCGATTGTAATCACGTACTGTCTTTCCACTGACTGGTTAGCACGCAACTAAAGGTTTTCACTGTACCTCGGTACACGTGACAATAAACTAAACTGAACTGAACACTAACGTTCCTCTCTACAATTCACAATTGAGCTGCATTTGAGAAAGAGCAAGGCAGTCAGTGTGGCCCCGTCTCGGTCGAGATTCCTGCCCTCTCTGATGCTGAACGATCGCTGCTGTATGGATTGTCTCCAGGTGTATTTGGAGGTCTGTTTCTCCTGGAGCACGACATTGTTGATCTACCTTCAGCAAGGATGCCAAGCTCCGTCATCCCCACCGCCACCATCCAGCCAGGGTGAACAGATGGGACGTGGGCGGACGACAGATTTAGGCTCCGCTTTCCAAAGAGCTGTAATTCTGTGGCTCTGCACAACCGCGGGCATGTCCACACTGCCCCTCTGGCTGAAACACCGAGATACAAACAGGGGAAATGAGAACACGGATAGGTGACGTTTCACAGAGTGCTGGAGTAACTCAGCGGGTCAGGCAGCATCTGTGGAGAACATGGATAGGTGACGTTTCACAGAGTGCTGGAGTAACTCAGCGGGTCAGGCAGCATCTGTGGGGAACATGGATAGGTGACGTTTCACAGAGTGCTGGAGTAACTCAGCGGGTCAGGCAGCATCTGTGGAGAACACGGATAGGTGACGTTTCACAGAGTGCTGGAGTAACTCAGCGGGTCAGGCAGCATCTCTGGAGAACAGGGATAGGTGACGTTTCACAGAGTGCTGGAGTAACTCAGCGGGTCAGGCAGCATCTGTGGAGAACATGGATAGGTGACGTTTCACAGAGTGCTGGAGTAACTCAGCGGGTCAGGCAGCATCTGTGGAGAACATGGATAGGTGACATTCTGGGTTTCAGTCTGAAGAAGGGTTCTCGATCTGATATGTCTGCTATTCCTTTTCTCCAGAGATGCTGCCTGTCCCACTGATTTACTGTTTAAGAAGGAACTGCAGATGCTGGAAAATCAAAGGTAGACAAAAATGCTGGAGAAACTCAGCGGGTGAGGCAGCACCTATGGAGCGAAGGAAATAGGCAACGTTTCGGAAGGGTTTCGGACCTGAGGATGGTGCCTTACCCGCTGAGTTTCTCCAGCATTTTTGTCTTCCACTGATTTACTACAGCTTTTTGTGTCTAGCGTCAGTTTAAACCAGCACCTACACAAGTGGAAAGGGAAACAGGTTTTGTGATGTCTGACGTCACTGTTGCGGAGGGAAAGGTGAAGTGAGGCACAGAATCAACTGCAATGTAGCCCTCTTTTGGACAATGACTGCCTTACCTGGTACAATGACAATTCCTCTGGACTCAAGAGAGCCAAATTAATTATACCAAGAATTAACAGATCATTCTGATAAGCAACATCTATAAAATGTAATTCTGAAATCTGATCACCTTTTCTACACCATTTCTATGCTAGTGACTCAATTAGAACATTTTAAAAAAACAGACAATTATGAACTGTGAATAATATTCTCCACAAGTGTAAAAAGAGGCTTGGTTTCCATGGTGATAGAAATCTCAATGTATAATTCTGGCGTAATCATCAATAATTGCCAGTTTTGGCTTGCTCTGAAATCGCTGTGGCACTGTGCTAATATGTATTCCAGTTCAAACCCAGTCTTTTTCATGCTGAAAGCTTGAATATATTTCTAAGAATAATTGGGAAATAAAGCTCTCCTGTTTGTGACAGAGCGTGAGGCTGACATGTAACTGCACCAGAGACATGATTGCCCTTCAGGAAATGAATGCTTTCACCTTGGGCTTGCCAGACCCAGACCATGCTGTGGCTAAAGACCAAATCTGGGAGGTTAAAGAATTGGCAGAAAAACTGAGGAATGGTTCAGTTTAAGTGTCCAGTTGAGTT
The DNA here is from genome assembly GCA_035221665.1 of Okamejei kenojei. Lineage (NCBI taxonomy): Eukaryota > Metazoa > Chordata > Chondrichthyes > Rajiformes > Rajidae > Okamejei > Okamejei kenojei. Next base: position 577,546 of record CM069133.1, read on the forward strand.
TATTGTCACGTGTACCGAGGTACAGGGAAAAGCTTTTGTTGCGTGCTAACCAGTCAGCGGAAAGACAAGACATGATTACAGTGAGGCCCAGCGCAAATTGGAGGAGCAGCACCTCATATTCTGCTTGGGTAGCTTACACCCCAGCGGTAATATGAGGTAACTTCAAATAGCCCTTGCTTTCTCTCTCCATCCCCTCCCCCTTCCCACCTCCCACTGGTCTTACCGTCTCCGACTACATTCTATCTTTATCCCACCCACCCCACTGATCAGTCTGAAGAAGGGTCTTGACCCGAAACGTCACCCATTCCTTCTCTCCAGAGATGCTGCCGGTCCCGCTGAGTTACTCCAGCATTGTGTGTCCACATGATTACAATCCATCATTTCACTGTGTACAGATACATGATGAGGGAACAACGTGTGATGCAAGGTAAAGTCTAGTAACGTCCGATCAGGGATAGTCTGAGGTAGACAGTAGGTCAGGACCGCTCTCTGGTTGTGGTAGGATGATTCAGTTGCCGAATAACAGCTGGGAAGAAATTGTCCGTGATTCTGGAGGTGTGGATGAGGTTTCCAGACCAAGGATGAAAGCAAAGGCTACTGGGGAGACTTTAAACTAGAAAGGCTGGGGGGAGGGACTCGGGTAGAGGGGGCTAGGGGTCAGGGTGTGGGGCAAGAGGCAGAGAAGGGAAGCACTCGGATCCAAAATGTAGGCAAGAAAGATGAAAAAGATAATAGACAGAGAATAAGGGATGGTGGGTTTCTAAAATGTGTATATTTTAATGCTAGGAGCATTGTAAGTAAGGTGGACGAACTTAGAGCCTGGATTGACACCTGGAAATATGATGTTGTGGCAATCAGTGAAACATGGTTGTAGGAGGGCTGTGATTGGAAACTAAATATTCCAGGATTTCGTTGCTTCAGGTGTGATAGAATTGGAGGGACCAGAGGGGGAGGTGTTGCATTGCTTGTCAGAGAAGATATTACAGCAGTGCTTTGGCAGGATAGATTAGAGGGCTCGTCTAGGGAGGCTATTTGGGTGGAACTGAGAAGTGGGAATGGTGTAGCAACACTTTTAGGGGTGTATTATAGACCGCCAAATGGGGAGCGAGAATTGGAAGAGCAAATATGTAAGGAGATAGCAGATATTAGTAGTAAGCACAAGGTAGTGATTGTGGGAGATTTCAATTTTCCAAAAATAGACTGGGAAACACATTCTGTAAATGGGCTGGATGGTTTGGAGTTTGTAAAATGTGTGCAGGATAGTTTTTTGCAGCAGTACTTAGAGGTATCGACCAGAGAAGGGGCAGTGCTGGACCTCCTGTTAGGAAATGAGGCAGGTCAGGTGACAGAGGTATGCGTTGGTGAGCACTTCGGGACCAGTGATCACAATACCATTAGTTTCAATATAATTATGGAGAGAGTCAGAACTGGACCTAGGGTGGAGATTTTTGATTGGAGAAAGGCTAACTTTGAGGGAATGCGTAAGGATTTTAAAGGAGTGAATTGGGACACTTTGTTTCATGGGAAGGATGTAGAAGAGAAATGGAGGACATTTAAAGGGGAAATTGTAAGAGTACAGAATCTTTATGTCCCTGTTAGGTTGAAAGGAAATAGTAAAAATTGGAAAGAGCCATGGTTTTCAAGGGAAATTGGACACTTGTTTCGAAAAAAGAGAGATATCCACAAGTAGAGTAGCTATGGAAACTATGAGATTCAAAGAGGAGGAAGTACTGACACTTTTTAAAAATATAAAAGTGGATAAGTCTCCAGGTCCTGACAGGATATTCCCTAGGACATTGAGGGAAGTTAGTGTAGAAATAGCAGGAGCTATGACAGAAATATTTCAAATGTCATTAGAAACGGGAATAGTGCCAGAGGATTGGCGTACTGCGCATGTTGTTCCATTGTTTAAAAAGGGTTCAAAGAATAAACCTAGCAATTATAGACCTATTAGTTTGACGTCAGTGGTGGGCAAATTAATGGAAAGGATACTTAGAGATAATATATATAAGCATCTGGATAAACAGGGTCTGATCAGGAACAGTCAACATGGATTTGTGCCTGGAAGGTCATGTTTGACAAACCTTCTTGAATTTTTTGAAGCGGTAACTAGGGAAATTGATGAGGGTAAAGCAGTGGATGTTGTCTATATGGATTTCAGTAAGGCCTTTGACAAGGTTCCCCATGGAAGGTTGGTTAAGAAGGTTCAATCTTTGGGTGTTAATGGCGGAGTAGCAAGATGGATTCAACAGTGGCTGAATGGGAGATGTCAGAGAGTAATGGTGGATGGCTGTTTGTCAGGTTGGAAGCCGGTGACCAGTGGGGTGCCTCAGGGATCTGTGTTGGGTCCACTGTTGTTTGTCATGTACATCAATGATCGGGATGATGAGGTGGAAAATTGGATAAGTAAGTATGCAGATGATACTAAGATAGGTGGTGTTGTGGATAATGAAGTAGATTTTCAAAGTCTACAGAGAGATTTGGGCCATTTGGAAAAGTGGGCTGAAAGATGGCAGATGGAGTTTAATGCTGATAAGTGTGAAGTGCTACATCTTGGCAGGACAAATCAAAATAGGACGTACATGGTAAATGGTAGGGAATTGAGGAATGCTGTGGAACAGAGGGATCTAGGAATAACTGTGCATAGTTCCCTGAAGGTGGAATCGCATGTAGATAGGGTGGTAAAGAAAGTCTTTGGTGTGCTGGCCTTTATAAATCAGAGCATTGAATACAGGAGTAGGGAAGTAATGTTAAAATTGTACAAGGCATTGGTAAGACCAATTCTGGAGTATGGTGTACAATTTTGGTTGCCTAGTTATAGGAAGGATGTCAACAAAATAGAGAGAGTACAGAGGAGATTCACTCTGCCAGGGTTCCTGCAACTATGTTACAGAGAAAGGTTGAACAAGTTAGGTCTTTATTCTTTGGAGCGCAGAAGGTTAAGGTTATATGGTTATATGGTTATATGGTTATGAATAAAGATAGAGATAGGATTACAATCAGCATTCTTCAAGTTTCTGGATGCGACTGTTTTGTGGAGTCGCTGGAACAACTCAAGTTCAAGTTCAAGTGAGTTTATTGTCGTGCGTCCCTGACGAGACAATGACATTCTTGCTTTGCTTCAGCACACAGAACATAGTAGGCATTGACTACAGAACAGATCCGTGTGTCCATATACCATTATATACGTAAATACACACATGAATGAATAAACTGACAAAGTGCAAATAACAGACAATGGATTATTAATGTTCAGAGTTTTGTCCAAACCAGGTTTAATAACCTGATGGCAGTGGGGAAGTAGCTATTCCTGAACCTGGTTGTTGCAGTCCTCAGTCTCCTGTACCTTCTACCTGAAGGTAGCAGGGAAATGAGTGTGTGGCCAGGATGGTGTGGGTCCTTGATGATGCTGCCAGACATTTTGAGGCAATACTCATTAAATGAAGTCCGTGACTGAACCTTCTTGCTGAGCAGAGTCACGGTGACAAGGGTCTTGATGGTGGTTTGGGAACGGCTCCATCCAAGACCGCAAGAAATTGCAGAGAATTGTGGACGCAGCCCAGACCGTCACACAAACCAACCTCCCTTCCATTGACTCCATCGACACCTCACGCTGCCTCGGCAAGGCCAGCAGCATCATCAAGGACCAGTTGCACCTCTTCTCCCCTCTCCCATCAGGCAAAAGGTACAGAAGTGTGAAAACGCACACCTCCAGGTTCAGGGACAGTTTCTTCCCAGCTGTTATCAGGCAACTGAACCATCCTACCACAACCAGAGAGCAGCGCTGAACTACTGTCTACCTCAGTGGTGACCCTCGGACTATTTTTGATCAGTCTTTACTGGCTTTACCTGCACTAAATGTCATTCCCTTCATGTACAGGAAGGAACTGCAGATGATGCTTTAAACTGAAGATAGACTCAAAAAGCTGGAGTAATTCAGCGGGACGGCAGCTTCCCTGGACAGAAGGATGGGTAACGTTTCAGGTCGAGGCCCTTCTTAGGGATAAGGGAAATGAGAGATATGATGATGATGTAGAGATACAGAACAATGAATAGACAACAGACCACAGGTGCAGGAGGAGGCCATTCGGCCCTTCGAGCCAGCACCGCCATTCAATGTGATCATGGCTGATCATCCACAATCAGTACCCCGTTCCTACCTTCTCCCCAGATCCCCAGACTCCGCTATCTTTAAGAGCCCTATCTAGCTCTCTCTTGAAAGTATCCAGAGTACCGGCCTCTACCGACCTCTGAGGCAGAGAATTCCACAGACTCACCACTCTCTGCGAGAAAAAATGTTTCCTCATCTCCGTTCTAAATGACTTACTCCTTATTCTTAAACTGTGGCCCCTGGTTCTGGACTTCCCCAACATCGGGAACATGTTTCCTGCCTCTAGTGTGTCCAAACCCTTAATAATCTTATATGTTTCAATAAGATCCCCTCTCATCCTTCTAAATACCAGAGAATACAAGCCCAGCCACTCCATTCTCTCAGCATATGACAGTCCCGCCATCCCGGGAATTAACCTTGAAAACCTACGCTGCACTCCCTCAATAGCAAGAATGTCCTTCCTCAAATTTGGAGACCAAAACTGCACACAATACTCCAGGTGTGGTCTCACTAGGGCCCTGTACAACTACAGAAGGACCTCTTTGCTCCTATACTCAACTCTTGTTATAAAGGCCTCTGAATGGGTGGGAACCTCAGCATGACCCATCTCAACCCCCCCTCCCTCTGTCCTCCCCCTCCCTCCCCCAACCTCCCCTCACTCCCACCCTGCCACGCACCACTCACTCCCCCTCCCTTCCTCCCTCCCTGCCTCCGACCATCACTCTCCCACCCCTGCAACGGCAATGAGGCCGCTCGTCCCTGCAGTTCTACTATCCCTGCTCGTGCTTCCTTACATTGGGGCAGGGCCATCCAATAAACAAATGCAGGACAAAGCGACTCTGTGACTTCCTGGGCATGGAGTGTCCAGTGCAACGTTCTGAGTGCAACGTGGTTCCAGTGGTATTTACACATCAACACATAAATCATGCCACACGCGGTGTCTTGCCGTGTGTCACGCGTGTACTCACCATAGCAATGACGGCAGCTCCCGCCCCAGCCAGGGCCACGATGAACAAATGGAACGTCAGAAGAGCAAAGACAACTGTCATACGTGTCCCATGTATGTAGTCAGCAGCATGAACGACCATCATACATCTCCCATGTATGTAGTCAGCAGCATGAACGATCATCATATGTGTCCCATGTATGTAGTCATCCTCCTCATAGCATCCTCCTCACAGTTCACACTGCCACCCAGCTTTGTGTCATCTGCAAATTTGCTAATGTTACTTGTAATCCCTTAATCTAAATCATTGATGTGTATTGTAAATAGCTGCGGTCCCAGCACCGAGCCTTGTGGTACCCCACTAGTCACTGCCTGCCATTCTGAAAGGGACCCGTTAATCCCTACTCTTTGTTTCCTGTCTGCCAACCACTTCTCTATCCATGTCAGCACTCTACCCCCAATACCATGTGCCCTAATTGTGCCCACTAATCTCCTATGTGGGACCTTATCACATGCTTTCTGGAAGTCCAGGTACACTACATCCACTGGCTCTCCCTTGTCCATTTTTCTAGTTACATCCTCAAAAAATTCCAGAAGAATAGTCAAGCATGATTTCCCCTTCGTAAATCCATGCTGACTCGGACCGATCCTGTTACTGCTATCCAAATGTGTGGCTATTTCATATTTTATAATTGACTCCAGCATCTTCCCCACCACCGATGTCAGGCTAACTTGTCTATAATTCCCTGTTTTCTCTCTCCTGCCTTTCTTAAAATGTGGGATAACATTAGCTACCCTCCAATCCACAGGAACTGATCCAGAATCTATAGAACATTGGAAAATGATCACCAATGTATCCACGATTTCTAGACCCACTTCCTTAAGCATCGCGGGATGCAGACCATCAGGCCCTGGGGATTTATCAGCCTTCAGTCCCATCAGTCTATTCAACACCATTTCCTGCCTAATGTGGATTTCCTTCAGTTCCTCCGTCACCCCAGATCCTCTGGCCACTGGTACATCAGGAAGATTGTTTGTGTCCTCCTTAGTGAAGATGGATCCAAAGTACCTGTTCAACTCATCAGCCTTGTTCCCCATAATAGTAAGATTAAATGAGAACTTACCAGTTTGAAGTTTGATCTTTATTTTATGAGGAGTTACGATGAGGGATTACGTGAAGACCCCGCCAGGACGCATGCGCGACATTCTTCAAAGCAGTGGTGTGAAATCACAGATACCAGAGTAGACTAATATAGTAAGATAAGAGAGAACTTCCATACCAGTTGAACTTTATAATAGAGGGTTTTGGGAGCGGAGGGCACGTAATCCCTCATCGTAACTCCTCATAAAATAAAGATCAAACTTCAAACTGGTAAGTTCTCATTTAATCTTACTATTTTACTTCGGAGTCACGTGAGTGACTACGTGAAGATTTCAAAGCTCTGTGATTTCATGCCCTGGAACGAGACCATGCTCACACACTGCCATTCTGGGACGGAGGATGAACGTATTTCACACACGACACTGTGCTGAAAAACAATAAAGGTATTATTCATACCTAAAATAATATGCCCCACATTGGGTAATTTATTTTACAGAACTTAATTTTTCCCTGCAAACGTCTCAGGATCGGCTACGGGTTTATTATAAAGCATTGAAAGCGTTCATTGCTCCACCCCGCTGTGGCAAGGATGTGGTCCATAGGAACTCCCATCATCCTAGCGTCCGATGTAGATGCAGCCCTGGTGGAGTGAGATTTGAAAACATTAGTATCCACCACTGCATGTAATACCACCCTAACCATCTGGATATGGTTTGCACTGTGACCTTAGGTGAGGGCATTTATGGCTAATGAGAAAGCTCTCCGTGCCCATAAGTGTCTTGGTGACTATATATTGGAAAATATGTGTCACTATGCAGGGCCGACTATCTGCAGGATAGGCCAGAACTCTAATATTGGCCAAAGGAACCGGGTCAGTCTAGTTTAAGTACCCCTGTATGTAGCAGGTTATCTGCCATTTGTGACAGACATGACGTCCTATTCTAGCTTGTGTAAGGACTGGACCGTTGTGCTGATCCAAGTGCCATAATCATTCCCATCTAGGATATTAGTTTGTCCAGAGTGAGCCCCGATATTGGTGTCCATCCTCGTAACATGGTGTACTACCTATGTCCCATATATAGGTGTATCTGGACCTGGGGGGAATCGAGTACAAATACCCCTCATTCGTTTAGGTACTAGTGGGTGTGATCCTATAGCCAGGTGATCACTCCCTCTGCCCAGATATTAGATAGGTACAATAATGGCACTGTAACTCAATCCTTCATCGAAATGAAGGGTGGCCAGAACTCCAGCACTTCAGTGTTGGTGGCTGAGTCATATGTAGTGTTCGTCCTGGTGCTGAACACTTCCCATTTCCTGACATATATCAGGTACTGTCTTCTCGTGGACTCCCTGCACGACGCTGAGATGGCATTGATCGTCCTGTCGGAGAGTCCGTATCCCAGAAATGGCCTGTTCAGAAACTGCAAATCAACAAGTTCATACAGTCATGGCACGGATACTTTCCCGCACGGGGTGTGCCAACCTCCTTGGCCGTTTGTTGATCCAGATGCAGGGTTCTGAGACCATCTTTGTACTGTTGGGAACCATGGTACCCGTTGCGGCGTCTTGTTTAATTATTGTAAGACTCGCCTGATGAGGCAGAAGAGGAAAATGCATAGCAAAACAAAACCCCCCCCCAATGCAGCGAGAAATCGTCCATCGCTGCTGCCCCTGGGTCTGGTTCCCAAGCAACATATGTTGGTAGTTGGTGAATTAGTCCGGATAGAAAAAAGGTCGATATCTGGTGTCCCATACCGGTCTATAATATTTGTAAACACTTTCCGATCCAACATCCATTTAATGTTGTCGTTGAATTTACGTGACCTGATGTCTGCCACTGTATTTAGCTTGCCTGGAAGGTAAGTGGTTGAGATCCAAATCTCTCTCCCAGACACCAGTGCCAGATATTATTAGGCAATTCATCACATGATATCGACTTTATTTCACCCATATGATTATATATAGGCCCCCAGTGTGGTATCAATTCTGTACCGTACATGCAACTGGTGCTCATCTGAGCAGTAGGCCCTGAGTCCATGAAACGCTCCCAGCATTTCTAGATAATTAATTCCTAGTGCTTTAAACAGAATAATTTTTGTGCACTCATCTGCCACCACAACTTGCGGTGGTATTAGTTGCTCCCCAACCTTTAGCACTGGCATCAGTCTGTAATGTACCCTAGGGATATAGAATGGGGTGATGGGGTTAGGATAATATGGAACATTTCTATCCACCAGTTTAATTCTAATTACTTTCCCTGGTAGTTGCATAGGCCTATTGAAATGGCCTGTATGATTTTTGAGAGCTAAAATTTCCCTCTTCCAGGTTTCAATAATGGAGAGGTCCAATTGTGCTGCTGGGAACGCAGCCACCAATTCCCAATCACTCTTGCTCCTTGCCGAATGGATGGTTCCCTGATGCCAGTGAGGCTTTTGCATACTCCCATCAAGTCTGTCACTTTGTTTGGTGGCAAGGTGATAGACATATGAACAGAGTCAATAGTGAACCCCAAATAATCCATGGTAGTGGAGGGTTCCAATTTTGATTTATCTGGATGTACGTTAAACCTCTCTGTTGTGGCTGATACCACCAATGTAGCCAGCTCCAATTTTCACCTACAATGAGAATATCATCAAGGTAAGCCATTGGTTTACGATATGGTTATGTTTCTTTAAGTATGCTAAAGCTGGTTTTAATAAATTTGTAATAGCCTGGGTGCTGATGACAACCCATTGGATAAGGCATACTGCCATAGCTGTCCCATCCAGATAAATTTCAGGTATTTACGATGACCCTGTGTGTGACAAACGTGTCTATTTTGAAATGGGCATACTGAACGGAAGTATTTAGTTCGGTCAAATATATAATGATACGGCAACCACCATCTTTTTAGTTTTTTATAAATATATTTGATACGAACTCTTGAAATTCTCTGATTGTTTTCTCAACCATTTTGTGTTTAGTCATAGAAACATAGAAACATAGAAATTAGGTGCAGGTTAGATTACTGTTAGTCTTAACAGTTCAGCATGGCCTGCTGTTCTCTCTTTTTGTGAAGTATGAACTTCCTGCTAGGCGTATGCTGAACTGGGACTGTAGTTCGTATTCAATTTTGTAATTCTGAATACTTCCGAGTATGTAAAAGTTCAGAGGTAAAAGTGCAGCACACATGATGAAACAAGTGCAACCGTCCCCCAACTTTAATGAATCGGACATGCAATGTTTTTTAAGACAACCAGACCCACCTACCTCCATGGTTACCGGTGTTGTGTGGGTTGTCTCCGCAGTTGTTTCTTCTGGTATTGTGTTGCTGCGTTGTGGGGTTGGCGTATTTTCCATGAAGGCCGGGCTGGGCCATGGTCTGAAAGACCGCTGTGCAGGTGGGCCGGCCTTCGAGCTTTCACCACCAGATGGTCTTCCATAGCACCGATGTCTGGTGGGTGTGTAGGGGTGCTGCCGCTGTTGATAGTGGGTTTTAGAGATGCTTGGCACCTTGATCAGGCCTATAGCCTTGGCTTCCTCATGCAGGTCTTTCACCTGCTTCGGGAGGTCCCCCAACAGCAATTTTGGCGCCTGTGTGCTACTTGTCTTGCATAATTCCGCACCTCTTGATGATGCTCTTCCTGTAACTGTAAATCTCCACTGAGTATTACACAGTCTGCTAGAGCATCACGTAACTCTTCAGGCAAATCAACCCCATCAGTTGTCCTGGTACTGCTGTGATTTTAGCAGCCAGCAGTTTCCTCTGGAGCTTCACCTCCTGGCTCCTTATAGATGGGCTCCTGTTGCCCCAGATGGGGTCATGGACTGCTGGTACTTTAAGAGAAATGGAGTTCTCTGGAGCAATGTACTTCCCAGCCATAAAGTTAATGGCTTGCTCCTGTAGCTGGTTTGTAGCCATGTATTTTTCACTGGCTTGCAGCTTTGTATAGGCAGTCCTTCTTGAGTTGATACAGCATGCCACAATCTTCTGCTGCTCTCTCTTCTGGCACCCCTCACAGTTGACTGTTCAGCCATTGCCCCTTCTTCAGGGTCAGCCCAGCTCTGACCCCTAATGCTCCCCTGCGAAGAGGGTGAGACATTTGGCAGTCCTTGAAAGGATGCTGCCGTGGGTCTGCGAGGAGACCCACTGTGACTCTGCCCCTGCATAAGCAGGTCACGCTCGAGCACTGCTCCCCACCCGCTCCCGCGGGAAAGACGCCCGCCGTCGCTATCTGTGAACGGGGTGTCTTCAGGTCCGGACCCAGCCGAGTCAACGGACCTGTCCGACTTCCGGGTGGTTTTGCCGCCGATCGCGGCGCACCTGCGGTCTGTAGCGGCGAGAAGGCGGCAGCTGCTGGCAGCACCTGCAGCCCTGGAGAGACGGCACGCTGCTGGCTGCTTCCACAGCAGCGGTATCAGCTGCTGCTCTCCCCTGCGCGACTCCATGGTGCTTCCTCCTGAAAAAGAAATTACACCGAGTCGCCACGCTCACCAGAAAAGGTAAGACTTACCTTCAGTAAATTTTCAAAATTCGCGCTGGAGGAGCGACGCTCCTCCCGACTGTCGCTTCCGCAATGCGTTCGATGATATGTCGCGCATGCGTGCTGGCGGGGTCTTCACGTAGTCACTCACGTGACTCCGAAGTAAAATAAAATCACCTTCAGTCTTCAAGGGCCCAACTTTGGCCTTAACTAATTTTTTCCTCTTCACATACCTAAAGAAGCTTTTACTATCCTGCTTTATATTCTAGGCTAGCTTACCTTCGTACCTCATCTTTTCTCCCCGTATTGTCTTTTTAGTTATCTTCTGTTGCTCTTTAAACATTACCCAATCCTCTTGCTTCCCACTCATCTTTGCTACGTTGTAGTTCTTCTCGTTTATTTTTATACTGTCCCTGACGTCCCTTGTCAGCCACGGTCGCCTCTTACTCCCCTTGGAATCTTTCTTCCTCTTTGGAATGAACTGATCCTGCACCTTCTATATTCCCAGATACACCTGCCATTGTTGTTCCACTGTCATCCCTGCTAGGGCATCTTTCCAGTCAACTTTGGCCAGCTCCTCCCTCATGGCCCCATAGTCCCCTTTGTTCAACTGGAACACTGACACCTCCGATTTACCCTTCTCCATCTCAAAATATCTATGATGGGAGAGGGGAACCCCCGTTCCCTAAAGAATGAGGACATCTCGGATGTCCTGGACTCTGTCGCTGTTGTGACTATGGCCATACCAGGACATCCGAGATGCCCTCATTCTTTAAGGAACGGGGGTTCCCCTCTCCCATCATAGATAATATTCCTTATCCCTAACCTGTCTGAAGAAGACTCTCGACCCAAAGCATCACTCATTCTCTCTCTGCAGCGATGTTCCCTCGTCATGTACCTGTACACAGTGAATGGCTCGATTGTAATCATGTGTTGTCTTCCCGCTGGCTGGTTAGCGCGCAACAAAAGCTTCACTGTACCTCGGTACACGGGACAATAAATAAACAAATTAAATAAACTAAACTAAAACTAAACTATCTCACACTAAACCTATCCTAACCTAACATTTAACAGATATTTAGACAGGTACATGGATAGGACAGGTTAGAAAGATATGGGCCAAGGGCAGGCAGGTGGGACTAGTGCAGATGGGACACCTTGGTCGATGTGGGCAAGTTGGGCCGAAGGGCCTGTTTTTGTGCTGTATGACTCAGTGTTGCTTTGTTTGTTCCAGGTGGCGTACACTTGGAAGCACCGATGATAATCTACCCCTCCCTCCAGTACCCTCAACCACTGAGACCCAGGATGTCACAAGCCCGGTCATGAAGAACCATTTATAGTCCAGAATCAGTTGCATTATAACTAATAACAAGATCAAATACATGTAGCACTCCAAATTAACTGAACGTTCAGTCAATGTTACTTAAGATTTAATTTGAAAGGACTAAATGAACAACAGTTCAATTCACGGAATGTATAAATTATATTCTGCAGAAATCAATGGCCATTTAGATTTTAATCTTCCGTGCTCATATCTAATGGACATGCAAACAGTAAACACAGCATCCAGTAATTTAAGCAGAGTCTGGGGGAGTCCAGATCCAGGGGCCACAGTTTAAGAATAAGGGGTCGGCCATTTAGAACAGAGACGAGGAAACACTTTTTCATGCAGAGAGTGGTGAGTCTCTGCCTCACAGGGCGGTGGAGGCCGGTTCTCTGGATACTTTCAAGAGAGAGCTAGATAGGGCTCTTAAAGATAGAAGAGTCAAGGGATATGGGGAGAAGGCAGCAACGGGGTACTGATTGGGGATGATCAGCCATGATCACATTGAATGGCGGTGCTGGCTCAAAGGGCCAAATGGCCGACTCCTGCACCTATTGGCTATTGTCCCAAACAGACAGTTGTTTTGAAGTGGCTGAAAGAAGCAAAAAAGTATTAAACCCACCTTGATTTCGAGCAAAGTACTGTCTAAATTTACAATGCCCCTTTTAAATCTATCAAAGCAAAAGATGAAGCATAGAAATTAGCCAGAAAAAGCAGCCTACCAAAGGACTGGGAGAAATTCAGAGACCAGCAGAGGAGGACAAAGGGCTTAATTAGGAAAGGGAAAATGGATTATGAAAGAAAACTGGCAGGAAACATAAAAACTGACTGCAAAAGTTTTTATCGATATGAGAAGCGAAAAAGATTAGTTAAAACAAATGTAGGTCCCTTGCAGTCAGAAACGGGTGAATTGATCATGGGGAACAAGGACATGGCAGACCAATTGAATAACTACTTTGGTTCTGTCTTCACTAAGGAAGACATAAATAATTTGCCGGAAATAGCAGGGGATCGCGGGTCAAATGAGATGGAGGAACTGAGTGAAATCCAGGTTAGCCGGAAAGTGGTGTTAGGTAAATTGAATGGATTAAAGGCCGATAAATCCCCAGGGCCAGATAGGCTGCATCCCAGAGTACTTAAGGAAGTAGCCCCAGAAATAGTGGATGCCTTAGTGATAATTTTTCAAAACTCTTTAGATTCTGGAGTAGTTCCTGAGGATTGGAGGGTAGCTAACGTAACCCCACTTTTTAAAAAGGGAGGGAGAGAGAAAACGGGGAATTACAGACCAGTTAGTCTAACATCGGTAGTGGGGACACTGCTAGAGTCAGTTATTAAAGATGGGATTGCAGCACATTTGGAAAGTGTGAAATCATTGGACAAAGTCAGCATGGATTTACGAAAGGTAAATCATGTCTGACGAATCTTATTGAATTTTTTGAGGATGTAACTAGTAGAGTGGATAAGGGAGAAGCAGTGGATGTGTTGTATCTGGACTTTCAGAAGGCTTTCGACAAGGTCCCACACAAGAGATCGGTATACAAACTTAAAGCACACGGTATTGGTGGTTCAGTATTGATGTGGATAGAGAACTGGCTGGCAGACAGGAAGCAAAGAGTAGGAGTGAACGGGTCCTTTTCAGGATGACAGACAGTGACTAGTGGGGTGCCACAAGGCTCAGTGCTGAGACCCCAGCTATTTACAATATATATTAATGATTTGGACGAGGGAATTAAATGCAACATCTCGAAGTTTGCGGATGACACGAAGCTGGGGGGCAGTGTTAGCTGCGAGGAGGATTCTAGGAGGCTGCAGGATGACTTGGATAGACTGGGTGAGTGGGCAAATGCATGGCAGATGCAGTGTAATGTGGATAAATGTGAGGTTATCCACTTTGGTGGCAAAAACAGGAAGGTAGACTATTATTTGAATGGTGACCGATTAGGAAAAGGGGAGATGCAGCGAGACCTGGGTGTCATGGTACACCAGTCATTGAAAGTAGGCATGCAGGTGCAGCAGGCTGTGAAGAAAGCGAATGGTATGTTGGCATTCATAGCAAAAGGATTTGAGTACAAGAGCAGGGAGGTTCTACTGCAGTTGTACAAGGTCTTGGTGAGGCCACACCTGGAGTATTGCGTACAGTTTTGGTCTCCTAATCTGAGGAAAGACATTCTTGCCATAGAGGGAGTACAGAGAAGGTTCACCAGACTGATTCCTGGGATGGCACGACTTCCATATGAAGAAAGACGGGATAGACTCGGCTTGTACTCGCTGGAATTTAGAAGATTGAGGGGGGATCTCATAGAGACTTACAAAATTCTTAAGGGGTTGGACAGGCTAGATGCAGGAAGATTGTTCCCGATGTTGCGGAAGTCCAGGACAAGGATAAGGGGAAGTCTTTTAGGACCGAGATGAGAAAATCATTTTTCACACAGAGAGTGGTGAATCTGTGGAATTCTCTGCCACAGAAGGTAGTTGAGGCCAGTTTGTTGGCCATATTTAAGAGGGAGTTGGATGTGGCCCTTGTGGCTGAAGGGATCAGGGGGTAAGGCAGGTACAGGATACTGAGTTGGATGATCAGCCATGATCATATTGAATGGCGGTGCAGGCTCAAAGGGCCGAATGGCCTGCTCCTGCACCTAATTTCTATGTTTCTATGTTTCTATTGAATCTTGCCCTTCTCACAAACTTATGTTCTGTGGGTCTTGATTCCCTTACTCTGGGTAACAAACAGTTCATTCACCCGCCCCTACCCCACACAGTCCGTACAGCTGAGATACAGGCCCCTCAGCACAAATCACACATGCTGACCAAGATACCTCATCGAAGCTAGTCCCATTAACCCTCACATCCCTCTAAAAACATGTCCTATCCATGTACCTGTTTAAGAAGGAACTGCAGATGCTGGAAAATAGAAGTTAGACAAAAATGCTGGAGAAACTCAGCGGGTGAGGCAGCATCTATGGAGCGAAGGAAATAGGTCTGAAGAAGGGTTTTGGCCCACAACGTTGCCTATTTCCTTCGCTCCATAGATGCTGCCGCACCCGCTGAGTTTCTCCAGCAATTGTTGTCTACCTATCCATGTACCTGTCCAAATGTCATATCAATGTTGCGGTAGTCCCTGCACAGCCACCTCCTCTGGCCGCTCGTTCCATACACCCACCACCCTCTGAGTGACAACATTGCTCCTCAAGTTTGTGTAAATATTTTCCCTCTCACCATAAATCTAGACCCTCCTGATTTTCCTACTCTGGGTAAAGTCTGTGCATTGACCTGATCTATTCCATAAGGTCACCCCTCAGTCTCCTGCACGCAAAGGAATATCATCCCAACCTCTCCCGGCAGTTCAAGCCCTCACATCCTGGCAACGTCCTAAATCATCTCAGCACTCTTTGCAGTTTCATGGCATCTTTCCTAGAGCAGGGTGTAATCTAGCACCAGTCTACCTTCCGACAATACTCTAAATGCAGCCTCACCAATGTGCACATAAGGAACTGCAGATGGTGGTTGACAAAAAAAAGACGTAAAGTGCTGGAGTAACTCAGCGGGTCAGGCAGCATCTGTGGAGAACATGGATAGTTGGCGTTTCACAGAGTGCTGGGGTAACTCAGCGGGTCAGGCAGCATCTGTGGAGAACATGGATAGGTGACGTTTCGGGTTGGGACCCTTTTTCAGACTCAGACTTCATACTTCCAGTTGGTGGTGAAGGGTTTCAGAGGGATTTTGAGTTAATGTTGCAGTGTAATATTAACGGTTTGGTTAATGTTTGCCATGAATATCTGGGTTTAGTGCTGAGCAGGGGCCGGAGAAGATGGCAATACAGTCACTATTTTTACAGTAGGTTTGCACCAGAGCTGAATACTAATGGAATGTAAGATAGACACCAAAAGCTGGAGTAACTCAGCGGTTCCAGCAGCATCTCTGGAGAAATGGAAGATGTTCAAGACCCTTCTTCAGACTCAACCCGACCCGTCACCCATTCCTTCTCTCCAGAAATGCTGCCTGTCCTATCTGTCTGAGTGACTTCAGGTTTTGGTGTCTATATTCGGTTTAAAGCAGCATCTGCAGTTCCTCCCTGCACTAATGGAATGGAACGCCCCTGCCTCCCCGTGGCCATCACGAGGAGAGCCACAGGCAGCAGCTGATGGAGCTGACGTGGTGTTTATACACAAGGAGGGAGGTACGAGCCTGATCCAACACATCGACACGCACCCGCAACAAAGCTTGAACACTCTGAAACATCATTTGTACTTCTCAACACACACGCATTTATTGTCACTTTCGGACATCCCAAAGTACAAGGAGATGAGCAATTTCTTTAGCCAGAGAATGGTGAATGTGGAATTCATTGCCACGGAAAGCTGTGGAGGTTTAAAGCAGAGATTGACAGATTCTTGATTAGTAGCTGTGTCAGGGGTTATAGGGAAAAACAGGAGAATGGGGTTAGGAGGGAGAGATAGATCAGCCATGATGGAATGCTGGAATAGACTTGATGGGCCGAAAGGCCTAATTCTGCTCCTATCACTTATGATCTTTTGAACAAGGAACTGCAGGAAGTGCTGGAGGATCTCAGCGGGTCAGGTCTTGATGGGTGGAACATCAGTACCCATCTGCACACAGTCACTTCCTCAAAACAGCACAAACATCACACAGTGCTGGAATAACTCAGCGGGTGGGTCAGGCAGCATCTGTGGAGAACATGGATAGGTGACGTTTCACAGAGTGCTGGAGTGTTAAAACACACACCTCCAGGTTCAGGGACAGTTTCTTGGCAGCTGTTATCAGCAACTGAACCATTCCATCACCAACAAAAGAGCAGTTTTGACCTCCCATCTACCTCATTGGAGAATCTTGGACGATCTTTAATCAGACATTTCTGGAGATTACCTTGCACTAAATGTTATTCCCTGTATCTTGTGTCTGTACACAAGCTTGATTGTAATCATGTTTTTCATGGCCCTTCCACTGACTGGATAGCATGTAATAAAGGATTTTACTTCGGAGTCACGTGAGTGACTACGTGAAGACCCCGCCAGCACGCATGCGCGACATATCGTCGAACGCATTGCGGGAGCGACAGTCAGGAGGAGCGCCGCTCCTCCAGCGTAAGTTTTAAAAACTTTTCTTACCTTTTCTGGTGAGCGTGGCGACTCAGTGTAATTTCTTTTTCAGGAGGAAGCACCATGGAGTCGCGTAAGGGAGAGCAGCAGCTGATACCGCTGCTGTGGAAGCAGCCAGCAGCGTGCCGTCTCTCCAGAGCTGCAGGTGCTGCCAGCAGCTCCCGGCTTCTCGCCGCTACAGACCGCAGGTGCGCCGCGGTCGGCGGCAAAACCACCCGGAAGTCGGACAGGTCCGTTGACTCGGCTGGGTCCGACCTGAAGACACCCCGTTCACGGATAGGGACGGCGGGCGTCTTTCCCGCGGGAGCGGGTGGGGAGCAGTGCTCCAGCGTGACCTGCTTATGCAGGGGCAGAGTCACAGTGGGTCTCCTCGCAGACCCACGGCAGCATCCTTTCAAGGACTGCCAAATGTCTCACCCTCTTCGCAGGGGAGCATTAGGGGTCAGAGCTGGGCTGACCCTGAAGAAGGGGCAATGGCTGAACAGTCAACTGTGAGGGGTGCCAGAAGAGTTGTGGGGCATGGGAACACATGCTGTACCAACAGAAGGAAGGACTGCCTATACATCCCAAGCTGGCAGCCAGTACAAATTACATGGCTACAAACCAGCTACAGGAGCAAGCCATTAACTCTACGGCTGGGATATACTTCGCTCCAGAGAACTGCATTCTCTTAAAGTACCATCAGTCTACAACCCCATCTGGGGCAACAGGAGCCCATCTATAAGGAGCCAGGAGGTGAAGCTCCAGAGAATCCTTAAACTGCTGGCTGCTGGAATCACAGCAGTACCAGGACAACTGATGGGGTTGATTTGCCTGAAGAGCCACAAGACGCTCTAGCAGACTGTGTAATACTCAGTTCGAGATTAACAGTTACAGGAAGAGCATCATCAAGAAGTGCGGGTCAATGCAAGACCAGTAGCACACAGCTGCCTGAATTGCTGTTGGAGACACCTCCCGAAGCAGGTGAAAGACCTGGATGAGAAAGCCAAGGCTATATAGAAACATAGAAACATAGAAATTAGGTGCAGGAGTAGGCCGTTCGGCCCTTCGAGCCTGCACCGCCATTCAATATGATCATGGCTGATCATCCAACTCAGTATCCCGTACCTGCCTTCTCTCCATATCCCCTGATCCCCTTAGCCACAAGGGTCACATCTAACTCCCTCTTAAATATAGCCAATGAACTGGCCTCAACTACCCTCTGTGGCAGAGAGTTCCAGAGACTCACCACTCTCTGTGTGAAAAAAGTCTCTCTCATCTCGGTCTTAAAGGATTTCCCCCTTATCCTTAAGCTGTGACCCCTTCGCCTGGACTTCCCCAACATCGGGAACAATCTTCCTGCATCTAGCCTGTCCAACCCCTTAAGAATTTTGTAAGTTTCCATAAGATCCCCTCTCAATCTCCTATATTCTAGAGAGTATAAACCGAGTCTATCCAATATTTCTTCATAAGACAGTCCTGACATCCCAGGAATCAGTCTGGTGAACCTTCTTTGTACTCCCTCTGCGGCAATAATGTCCTTCCTCAGATTTGGAGACCAGATTTGGAGACCTTCCATCAGATTTGGAGACTATAGTCCTGATCAAGGTGCCAAACACCTCTAAAACCCACTATCAACAGCGGCAGCACCCCTACACACCCACCAGACATCGGTGCTATGGAAGACCATCTGGTGGTGAAAGCTCGAAGGCCGGCCCACCTGCACAGCGGTCTTTCAGACCATGGCCCAGCCCGGCCTTCATGGAAAATGCGCCAACCCCACAACGCAGCAACACAATACCAGAAGAAACAAGTGCGGAGACAACCCACACAACACCGGTAACCATGGAGGTAGGTGGGTCTGGTTGTCTTAAAAAACATTGCATGTCCGATTCATCAAAAGTTGGGGGACGGTTGCACTTGTTTCATCATGTGTGCTGCACTTTTACCTCTGAACTTTTACATACTCGGAAGTATTCAGAATTACAAAATTGAATTTGTATACGAACTACCGTCCCAGTTCAGTTCAGCATACGCCTAGCAGGAAGTTCATACTTTCACAAAAAGAGAGAACAGCAGGCCATGCTGAACTGTCAAGACTAAACACAAAAGGGGCAATTGAGAAGACAATCAGAGAATTTCAAGAGTTCGTATCAAATATATTTACAAAAAACAAAAAAGATGGCGGTTGCCGCATCATTATAGATTTGACCGAACTAAATACTGTTCAGTATGCCCATTTCAAAATAGACACGTAGGATCAAGGATCATCGTAAATACCTGAAATTTATCTGGATGGGACAGCTATGGCAGTATAAGGCCTTACCCAATGGGTTGTCATCAGCACCCAGGCTATTACAAAATTATTAAAACCAGCTTTAGCATACTTAAAGAAACATAACCATATCGTCATGGCCTTGATGATATTCTCATTGTAGGTGAGAATTTGGAGATGGCTACATTGGCAGTATCAGCCACAAAACATCTTTTTCAAAAGCTGGGATTTAACATACATCCAGATAAATCAAAATTGGAACCCTCCACTACCATGGATTATTTGGGGTTCACTATTGACTCTGTTCATATGTCTATCACCTTGCCACCAAACAAAGTGACAGACTTGATGGGAGTATGCAAAAGCCTCACTGGCATCAGGGAACCATCCATTCGGCAAGGAGCCAGAGTGATTGGGAAATTGGTGGCTGCGTTCCCAGCAGCACAATTGGACCACTCCATTATTAAAACCTGGAAGAGGGAAATTTTAGCTCTCAAAAATCATGCAGGCCATTTCAATAGGCCTATGCAACTACCAGGGAAAGTAAATCAGAATTAAACTGGTGGATAGAAATGCTCAGCATTGTTCTAACCCCATCACTATCATATATCCCTAGGGTACATTACAGACTGATGCCAGTGCTAAAGGTTGGGGAACAACTAATACCATCACAAGTTGTGGTGGCAGATGAAGTGCACAAAAATTAACCCTGTTTAAAGCACTAGGGATTAATTATCTAGAAATGCTGGGAGCGTTTCATGGACTCAGGGCCTACTGCTCAGATATGCACCAGTTGCATGTACGGTTACAAATTGATAATACCACAGTGGTGGCCTATATTAATCATATGGGTGGAATAAAGTCGATATCATGTGATGAATTGGCTAATAATATCTGGCACTGGTGTCTGGGAGAGAGATTTGGATCTCAGCCACTTACCTTCCAGGTAAGCTAAATACAGTGGCAGACACCAGGTCACGTAAATTCAACGACAACATTAAATGGATGTTGGATCGGAAAGTGTTTACAGATATTATAGAACGGTATGGGACACCAGATATCCACCTTTTTTCCATCCAGACTAATTCACCAACTACCAACATATGTTGCTTGGGAACCAGACCCAGGGGCAGCAGCGATGGACGATTTCTCGCTGCATTGGGGGGGGTTTTTGTTTTGCTATGCATTTTCCCCTTCTGCCTCATCAGGCGAGTCTTACAATAATTAAACAAGACGCCGCAACGGGTACCATGGTTCCCAACAGTACAAAGATGGTCTCAGAACCCTGCATCTGGATCAACAACGGCCAAGGAGGTTGGCACACCCCGTGCGGGAAAGTATCCGTGCCATGACTGTATGAACTTGTTGATTTGCAGTTTCCGAACAGGCCATTTCTGGGATACGGACTCTCCGACAGGACGATCAATGCCATCTCAGCGTCGTGCAGGGAGTCCACGAGAAGACAGCACCTGACATATGTCAGGAAATGGGAAGTGTTCAGCACCAGGACGAACACTACATATGACTCAGCCACCAACACTGAAGTGCTGGAGTTCTGGCCACCCTTCATTTCGATGAAGGATTGAGTTACAGTGCCATTATTGTGCAAGGAGTGCCCTATCTAATATCTGGGCAGAGGGAGTGATCACCTGGCTATAGGATCACACCCACTAGTACCTAAACGAATGAGGGGTATTTGTACTCTATTCCCCCCAGGCCCAGATACACCCATATATGGGACATAGGTAGTACACCATGTTACGAGGATGGACACAATATCGGGGCTCACTCTGGACAAACTAATATCCTAGATGGGAATGATTATGGCACTTGGATCAGCACAACGGGTCCAGTCCTTACACAAGCTAGTATAGGACGTCATGTCTGTCACAAATGGCAGATAACCTGCTACATACAGGGGTACTTAAACTAGACTGACCCGGTTCCTCTGGCCAATATTAGAGTTCTGGCCTATCCTGCAGATAGTCGGCTCTGCATTGTGACACATATTTTGCAATATATAGAGTCACCAAGACACTTAGGGGCACGGAGAGAGCTTTACTCATAAGCCATAAACGCCCTCACCATAAGGTCACAGTGCAAACCATATCCAGATGGTTAGCGTGGTATTACATGCATACTAATGTTTTCAAATCTCACTCCACCAGGGCTGCATCTACATCGGACGCTGGGAAGATGGGAGTTCCTATGGACCACATTCTTGCCACAGCGGGGTGGAGCAATGAACGAATTTCAACGCTTTATAATAAACCCGTGGCCACTCCTGAGACGTTTGTAGGAAAAATTTAAGTTCTGTAAAATAAATTACCCAATGTGGGGCATATTATTTTAGGCATGAATAATACCTTTCTTGTTTTTCAGCACAGTGTCGTGTGTGAAATACGTTCATCCTCCTTCCTATAATGGCAGTGTGTGAGCATGGACTCATTCCAGGGCATGAAATCACAGAGCTTTGAAATCTTCACGTCGTCACTTACGTGACTCCGAAGTAAAATAGTAAGATTAAATGAGAACTTACCAGTTTGAAGTTTGATCTTTATTTTATGAGGAGTTACGATGAGGGATTACGTGCCCTCCGCTCCCAAAACCCTCTATTATAAAGTTCAACTGGTATGGAAGTTCTCTCTTATCTTACTATATTAGTCTACTCTGGTATCTGTGATTTCACACCACTGCTTTGAAGAATGTCGCGCATGCGTGCTGGCGGGGTCTTCACGTAATCCCTCATCGTAACTCCTCATAAAATAAAGATCAAACTTCAAACTGGTAAGCTCATTTAATCTTACTATTTTCACCGCATATGTGACAGTAAACTAAACTAAACCAAATTAAACTAAACAGATTTGCTGCGTGGCCACTCAGTTACACCAGCACTTTGTCTTTTGATTGAAATTATCATAATTTCACAGTGTCATATTCTTACAGCATGGAGACAGGCCCTTTGGCCCACATCTACTCTAGTCCCACGTGCCTGCATTTGGCTCGTATCCCTCTCAATCTGTCCTATCCATGTAGCTGTCTAAACGTTTCTGAAATTTGGATAAAGTACCTGCTTCAACTCACCCCTCCAGCAGCTCGTTCCATGCATCTTGCACCTCAGTTCCCCCCTCTGGCTCCCTCCCTCACCTTAAACCTATGCCTCAACTACCTCCTCCGGCAGCTTATTCCATACAACAATCACCATTTGTGTGAAAAGTTACCCCACAGTTTAAATCAATCACTCCTCACCTTGAACCTACATCTTATGGTCCTCGATTCCCCTACTCTGGGGAAGAGACTCTGAGCGTCTAACCAATCTATTCCTCTCATGATTTTATACACCTCAAGAAGATCACCCCTCATCCTCCTCTGCTCCAAATAATAAAGATCTAGCCTACTCTCCAAAGTTGGGAAAAGAGGAAGTACAATAGGATTTGGGGTCCTTGTTCATCAGTCAATGAAAGTAAGCATGCAGGTACAGCAGGCAGTGAAGAAAGTGAATGGCATGTTGGCCTTCATAACAAGAGGAGTTGGGTATAGTAGCAAAGAGGTCCTCTGAACATTAATAGCCCATTATCTGTTTATTTGCACTTTATCAGTTTTATTTATTCATGTGTGTTTATATTTATATAATGGTATATGGACACACTGATCTGTTCTGTATTCATGCCTACTATGTTCTGTTGTGCTGAAGCAAAGCAAGAATGTCATTGGCCTATCTGGGACACACGCAATAAACTCTCTTGAATCTTGAATCTTCTGCAGTTGTACAGAGCCCTAGTGACCACACCTGGAGTATTGTGTGCAGTTTTAGTCTCCACATTTGAGGAAGGACATTCTTGCTATTGAGGGAGTGCAGCGTAGGTTCACAGGTTAATTCCCGGGATGGCGGGACTGTCATATGCTGAGAGAATGGAGCGGCTGGGCTTGTATACTATGGAATTTAGAAGGATGAGAGGGGATCTTATTGAAACATATAAGATTATTAAGGGTTTGGACACACTAGAGGCAGGAAACATGTTCCCAATGTTGGGGGAGTCCAGAACCAGGGGCCACAGTTTAAGAATTAAGGGTAAGCCATTTAGAACGGAGACGAGGAAACACTTTTTCTCACAGAGAGTTGTGCGTCTGTGGAATTCTCTGCCTCACAGGGCGGTGGAGGCAGGTTCTCTGGATACTTTCAAGAGAGAGCTAGATAGGCTCTTAAAGATAGCGGAGTCAGGGGAGAAGGCAGGAACGGGTACTGATTGTGGATGATCAGCCATGATCACAATGAATGGCGGTGCTGGCTCGAAGGGCTGAATGGCCTACTCCTGCACCTAGTGTCTATTGTCTACTCAACCTCTCCCCATAGGTCTGTAATTTGTTTAAATCACATGGCAACTTTGCTAGAATTTGCTGGAAATTGGTAAATATTCTCGTGGGCTGCAAATGCCGCTGATTCATGGATTTGTTGTAATGGGATGATGGAGCCAGTGAGGTGGTGACTTCCCCATCACTGTAGCCAGCCTGCGGCCCCATCTACTGTCAGGTTGGAGAATTGGCAGTAGCAGCTCTCTGCTCTCAGCTCCTGTCCTCTCCACCTCATCCCTTGTTCCCACGGACTCTATGTTTTAGTTCATCCAGGTCATCACAAATGGCCTCATTCTTCAGAGAACGGGGATTCCCCTCCCCCACTATAGATGAGGCTCGCACCAGGGTCTCCTCCATACCCCGCAACACTGCCCTCGCTCCCCATTCCCCCACTCGCAAACAGGGCAGAGTCCCCCTGGTTCTCACCTTTCACCCCACCAGCCGGCAAATACAACAGATAGTCCTCCGCCTGTTTCGCAACCTCCACACGTGACCCCTCCACCCGCCTCATCTTCCCATCTCCCCCCTGTCTGCCTTCCGCAAAGACCGCTCCTCCGCAAACTCCCTGTCAATTTTCCCTCCCCTCCCGCTCTACTCCTTCCCCCGGGCACTTCCCTTCAACCGCAAGAATGCAACACTTGTCCCTTCACCTCCCCCCTCCACTCCTTTCAGGGACCCAAGCAGTCCTTCCAGGTCCGACAGAGGTTCACCTGCACCTCCTCCAACCTCACTACTGCTCCGCTGCTCCAGATGCCAGATGATCAATATCGGTGAGGTACCAAGCGGAGGCTTGGCGATCGTTTCGCCGAACACCTCCGCTCGGTCCGCAAAAACCAACCCGACCTCCCGGTCGCTCAGCACTTCAACTCCCCCTCCCATTCCGTATCCGACCTCTCGGTCTGGGCCTCCTCCACGGCAGAGTGAGCAACACCGCAAGTTGGAGGAACAGCACCTCATATTCCGCTTGGGGAGTTTGCATCCTTTGGGCTTGAACATTGAATTTTTCTCAATTCTGTTAACCCCTGCTGTGTCCTCCCCCTCCCACCTCTCCCTCAGCCCTCGGGCCCTGGCATTCCCTCTATCTTATCTCCCTCCCCCCCCTAGTCGCACTAGCTTCTCATTTTCACACCACAAACAGCTTACAATGGCTTGTTCCCTTTATCATCGATACTTTTTTGCATATCTTTCATTCATTGTTCCTCATCTCTCCACATCACCGTCTATATCTCTCGTTTCCCTGATCCCTGGCCAGTCTGAAGAAGGGTCTTGACCCGAAACGTCGCCTATCTCCTTCGCTCCTTAGATGCTGCTGCACCCGCTGAGTTTCTCCAGCTTTTTGTGTAACCCTCTATGTTTTATTTCTCAGGGTGTGGAAGGTCCAGCTAATGCTGGGATTTCATGTTCTTCCCTGATGGAGTCATAGAGCTGTACGGCATGGAAACAGGCCCTTCGGCCCATTGTGTCCATGCTGACCAAGTTGGCACACAGGACTAGTCCCATTTACCAGCAATAGACTTTATACAATAGGTGCAGGAGTAGGCCCTTTGGCCCTTCGAGCCAGCACCGCCATTCAATGTGATCATGGCTGATCATCCCCAATCAGTACCCCGTTCCTGCCTTCTCCCCATATCTCCTGACTCCGCTATCTTTAAGAGCCCTATCTAGCTCTTTCTTGAAAGTATCCAGAGAACCGGCCTCCACCGCCCTCTGAGGCAGAGAATCCCACAGCCCTGGCCCATAGTCCTCTAAAACCCTCCTATCCACATATCCGTCCAAATGCCTTTTAAAAGTAATTGTGGTATTTGGAGCGAGTGCAGAGAAGGTTTACCGGGATGAAGATGTATTAGCTACAGGGAGAGGTTGGACAGACATGGATTGTTTTTGCTCAAATGCCTATTGAGGGGAGAGCTGATGGAGGGGAATATAATTATGAGAGGTATAGACGGGGTAGACAGTCAGAACCTTCTCCGCAGAATGGAAATATCAAGTACTTAAGGCAAGGGATTAAAGGAGATGTGTGGGGCAGGTTTTTTTTACTCACAGGGTTGCGGGGGGCTGGAACGAGTGGCCAGGGGTAGTGGTGGAGGCAGATATAACTGTGACATTTCAGAGACTTTTGGATAGGCACATGGATATGCAGGGAATTAAGGGATATGGATTATGTGCAGGCAGATAAGAGATAGCCATGTTCAACACAGACATTGTGGGCTGAAGGGCCAGTTGTTGTGCTGGACTGTTCCAAGTTATACTCATAGGTTCATAAATGGATAAGTTCTAGGAGCAGAATTAATGCCTGACATCTGTATTAATCAAGAATATAGAATACATTTTATATATTTCTTATAGAAACATAACATTCATAAGGGATTGGACAGGCTAGAAGCAGGAAAATTGTTCCCGAGTTTAGGGGAGTCCAGAACCAGGGGTCACAGTTTAAGAATAAGGATCGGCCATTTAGGACTGAGATGAGGAAAAACGTTTTCGTCCAGAGAGTTCTGAATCTGTAGAATTCTCTGCCACAGAAGGCAGTGCAGGCCAATTCACTGGATGTTTTCAAGAGAGATTTAGTTCTTAGGGCTAAAGGAATCAAGGGATATGGGGAAAATGGAGAATGGAGTATTGATTTTAGATGATCAGACATGATCATATTGAATGGTGGTGATGGCTGGAACTCCTGCACCTCTTATCTATGTTTCTATGTTTCTATAAGCTCATAAATTGATAAGTTCTGGGAGCAGAATGAAACCCGTACATCCGCACTAATCTAGAATCTATCTATCTCTGCCTTAAGATTACCAATGACAGCCTCCACAGCCTTCAGTGGCAAATAATTCCACAGATTCACCACCCTCTGACTAAAGAAATTCCTCCTCATCTCCTTTCTATAGGTATGTCATTTAATTCTGAGGCTATGACCTTTGGTCTTGGACTCTCCCACTAGTGGAAACATCCTCTCCACATCCACCCTATTTGGGTCTTTCACTGTTCTGTATGTTTCAATCAGGTTCCCCCATCATTCCTCTAAATGCCAGCGAGTACAGGCCCAGTGCCATCAAACGCTCATCATAGGTTAACCCACTCATTCCTGGGATCATTCTTGTAAACCTCCTCTGGACCCTCTCCAGAGCCGGCACATCCTTCCTCAGATATGGGGCCCAAAATTGCTCACAATACTCCCAATATGGCCTGACCAGGGCCCTGCTGAGACTCAACATTACATCCCTGTCTCTGATTTCTAGTCCTCTCTAAATAAATGCTAGAATAGCAATTTTTAGTTTAGCTTAGAGATACAGCGTGAAAACAGGCCCTTTGGCCCACCGAGTACACGCACTAGGGACCATTTACATTTATGCAAAGCCAATTAACCTATAAACCTGTACGTCTTTGGAGTGTGGGAGGAAACCGAAGATCTCTGAGGAAACCCACGCAGGTCATGGGAAGAACAAATAAACTCCGTACAGACAGGACATGTAGTCTGGATCGAACCTTGTCTCCGGAGCTGTGAGGCAGCAACTCTACCGCTGCACCGCCATTTGCCTTCCTTACTCCCAATTTGACTTGCACATTAACGTTTTGGGAATCCTTTACCAGCTCCTCCAAGTCCCTTTGCACCTCCGATTTCTGGGTTATTTAGAAAATATTCTATGCCTTTATTCCTACGACCAAAATGCATGACTCCACACTTTGCTGCACTATATTCCATCTGCCACTTCTCTGCCTGCTCTCCCAACCTGTCCAAGTCCTTCTGCAGAGTCCCTGCATTTCTCTACACTATAACCATATAACCATATAACCATATAACCATATAACAATTACAGCACGGAAACAGGCCATCTCGGCCCTTCCAGTCCGTGACGAACATTTATTCTCCCCTAGTCCCATCTACCTGCACTCAGACCACACCCCTCCATTCATTTCCCGTCTATATACCTATCCAATTTATTTTTAAATGTTAAAATCGATCCTGCCTCCACCACTTCTGCTGGAAGCTCATTTCACACAGCTACCACTCTCTGAGTAAAGAAGATCCCCCTCATGTTACCCCTAAACTTCTGTCCCTTAATTCTCAAATCATGTCCTCTTGTTTGAATCTTCACTACCCTCAATCGGAAAAGCTTATCCACGTCAACTCTGTCTATCCCTTTCATCATTATAAAGACCTCAATCAAGTCCCCCCTTAACCTTCTGCGCTCCAAAGAATAAAGACCTAACTTGTTCAACCTTTCTCTGTAACATAGTTGCTGGAACCCAGGCAACATTCTAGTAAATCTCCTCTGTACTCTCTCTATTTTGTTGACATCTTTCCTATAATTTTGCAACCAAAATTGTACACCATACTCCAGAATTGGTCTCACCAATGCCTTGTACAATTTTAACATTACTTCCCTACTCCTATATTCAATGCTCTGATTTATAAAGTCCAGCACACCAAAGGCTTTCTTTACCACCCTATCTACATGCAATTCCACCTTCAGGGAACTATGCACAGTTATTCCTAGATCCCTCTGTTCCACAGCATTCCTCAATTCCCTACCATTTACCATGTACGTCCTATTTTGATTTGTCCTGCCAAGATGTAGCACCTCACACTTATCAGCATTAAACTCCATCTGCCATCCTTCAGCCCACTTTTCCATATGGCCCAAATCTCTCTGTAGACTTTGAAAATCTACTTCATTATCCACAACACCACCTATCTTAGTATCATCTGCATACTTATCCAATTTTCCACCCCCTCATCCAGATCATTGATGTACATGACAAACAACAGTGGACCCAACACAGATCCCTGAGGCACCCCACTGGTCACCGTCTTCCAACCTGACAAACAGCCATCCACCATTACTCTCTGACATCTCCCATTCAGCCACTGTTGAATCCATCTTGCTACTCCACCATTAATACCCAACAATTGAACCTTCTTAACCAACCTTCCATGGGGAACCTTGTCAAAGGCCTTTCTGAAGTCCATATAGACAACATCCACTGCTTTACCCTCATCAATTTCCCTAGTGACCTCTTCAAAAAATTCAAGAAGATTAGTCAAATATGACCTTCCAGGCACAAATCCATGTTGACTGTTCCTGATCAGACCCTGTTTATCCAGATGCTTATATATATTATCTCGAAGTATCCTTTCCATTAATTTGCCCACCACTGACATCAAACTAACAGGTCTATAATTGTTAGGTTTACTCTTTGAACCCTTTTTAAACAATGGAACAACATGCGCAGTACGCCAATCCTCCGGCACTATTCCCGTTTCTAATGACATTTGAAATATTTCTGTCATAGCTCATGCTATTTCTACACTAACTTCCCTCAATGACATAGGGAATATCCTGTCAGGACCTGGAGACTTATCCACGTTTATATTTATCAAAAGTGTCCGTACTTCCTCCTCTTTGAATCTCATAGTTTCCATAGCTACTCTACTTTTTCCCCTTAATCACAGAGTTCAATATCCTTCTCCTTGGTGAATACCGAAGAAAAGAAATTGTTCAATATCTCCCCCATCTCTTTTGGCTCTGCAGATAGCTGGCCATTCTGGCTCTCTAATGGTCCAATTTTATCCCTCGTTATCCTTTTGCTATTAATATAGCTGTAGAAACCCTTTGGATTTACTTTCATCTTACATGCCAAAGCAACCTCATATCTTCTTTTAGCCTTCCTAATTTCTTTCTTGAGATTCTTTGTACATTCTTTATACTCCTCTAGCACCTCATTTACTCCATGCCTCCTATAAATATTGTAGATATCTCTCTTTTTCCGAACCAAGTGTCCAATTTCCTTTGAAAACCATGGCTCTTTCCAATTTTTACTATTTCCTTTCAACCTATCTTTGTATCATCTGCAAACTTGGCCCTCATCCAAATCATTAATATACAACGTGAAAAGTAGTGGCCCCAGCACCGAGCCCTGCAGAACTCCGCTAGTTTCAGCTGCTTCAACAGGCAAGATCTCCCCTCAAAAGCATGCTGACTTTGGCCTATAATGTATGTTGGAATGTATGTTGTGAATGCATGTATGTTGGAATGAATAATGTATGTTGGCCTAGAAGGCTTAAATACAACTTCAATCAACTCTCCTGGATCAGGAAAACAGCTGAAAACGGTGCCGTTTCAGACAAGCTGCTTGAGCACCTCAAGGCTCTCGCAATTTCGCCATCTCCCGCGGCCGCGGGAGCCCTGGACTTTAAATGTTCCCACAGTCGCTGGAAATCACCCGACCCGACTGAGGAACCCAGGTACTGTACCTCGGAACCCCGGGATGACCTCCAGAGCCGACGGGCTGGATCTCCCAGGAACAATGAAGCTGGAGCTGCAGCTGCCAACTTTGAAGGAGCTGGAGCTGCCGTCTGTGAGGGAATCCCCGTTCCAGCGCTGGTCCGCAGAAACAGCAGGTACAGTAAACTCAGTAGCTGGAAACAAAGGGGAAGCCTCCATTGTGTCCGGAAACGTGGCCGGCGGGCAGGACTTCAGGTCAGACTGAAGCGCAGGGGACTTCAACCCCCTCTCCCTACTATCCTACTGGCCAATGTACAGTCCCTTGAAAATAAAGTGGAGGACTTAAGGGCAAGACTGCTTTATCAAAGGGAGCTGCGGGAATGCTCTGTGTTCTGTTTCACAGAGACATGGCTCACCCCCAGCTCCCCAGACTCAGCGGTCCAGCCTGAAGGGTTCTCCATCCACCGCATGGACCGTACACTGGCATCGGGGAAAGGGAGAGGAGGGGGCGTCTGCCTCATGGTCAACTCTGCGTGGTGCTCAGACGTGGCAGTCCTGTCCAACTCCTGCTCTCCACACCTGGAACATCTGGCGGTGAAGTGCCGTCCCTTCTACCTTCCGAGGGAATTCACCTCCATCATCCTGACCGCGGTCTACATCCCACCCCAGGCAGACGTCCGTCTGGCACTGGAGGAGCTGCACGCCATGGTCAACAAACACCAGACGTCTTACCCTGAGGCTTTTACCACCATTTACCACTCAATAAGGCAAACCTAAAGAAATCACTCCCCAACTTCCACCAACATGTCTCCTGCTGCACCAGAGGACCAAACACCCTCGACCACTGCTACACCACCATCAAGAATGCTTACCGCTCTATCCCTCGCCCTCACTTCGGTAAATCTGACCACACTGCGGTGCTGCTTCTTCCTGCCTACAGGCAGCAATTAAAGAGCGCACCCCAGAGGTGAGGACAGTACAGAGCTGGTCGGGGGGGGGGGCAGAGGAACAACTACAGGACTGTTTGGAGTCTGTGGACTGGGCAATGTTCAAGGACTCGGCAACGGACTTGAACGAATACGCGTCAGTCGTTACAGACTTCATTAAGAAATGTGTGGAGGACTGCATCCCTACAAAAACCTTCCGAGTGTTTCCCAATCAGAAACCTTGGATGAACTCTGAGATCCGCACTCTTCTGAAGACCAGACACCGGGCATTCATGTCTGATGATACAGTGGTCTACACGAAGTCCAGATACGACCTTGGTAAGGCCATCAAAATGGCCAAAAGGGAGTTCTGCTCCAAGCTGGAGGATGAGACAGATGTTCGGCAGCTGTGGCAGGGCCTAAATGCGATCTCCTCCTACAAGGCAAAACCAGGAGGCAGCTCGGATGTCGTCGATACATCACTCCCTGATGAGCTCAATGCGTTTTACGCATGCTTTGATAGGGAGAATACTGATGTGCCTTCCCGAGCCCCCATTCGCTGTGATGGTATTTCAGTCTCAGTCACAGAGGCCGACGTCAGGAAATCCTTCAGAGGGGTGAACCCTCGAAAAGCGTCTGGACCTGATGGTATACCTGGTCGTGTTTTAAAAACCTGTGAGGACCAACTGGCTGGAGTTTTTACGGACATTTTCAACCTGTCACTTCTGAGGTCTGAGGTTCCCACCTGCCTCAAAAGGGCATCAATAATACCGGTGCCCAAGAAGAGCAAGGTGACGTGCCTCAATGACTATCGACCTGTGGCACTAACGCCTGTGGTGATGAAGTGCTTCGAGAGGTTGATCATGGCGCAAATCAACTCCTACCTCGACAAAAACCTGGACCCACTGCAGTTCGCTTACCGCCACAACAGATCAACGGTGGACGCGATCTCGCTGGCCCTCCACTCCGCTCTGGACCACTTGGACAACAAAAACTCATATGTCAGGCTGTTATTCATTGACTACAGCTCGGCATTCAACACAATCATCCCCTCCAAGCTGGTTACCAAACTCGCAGAACTGGGTCTCTGCACATCCCTCTGCAATTGGATCCTCGACTTCCTCATTCACAGACCACAGTCTGTTCGTATTGGTGGAAATGTGTCAGACTCGATAACAATCAGCACGGGAGCACCTCAAGGCTGCGTGCTCAGCCCCCTGCTGTACTCACTCTATACTCATGACTGCGTAGCCGGTCACAGTGCGAACTCCATCATCAAGTTCGCTGACGATACCACTGTTGTGGGACGTATCACTGATGGGGATGAGTCGGAGTACAGAAGAGAGATCGAGCGACTGTCCATATGGTGCCAGCACAATAACCTGGCCCTCAACACCAGCAAATCCAAGGAACTGATTGTGGACTTTGGAAGGAGTAGGATGGGGACCCACAGTCCTGTTTATATCAACGGGTCGATGGTTGAAAGGGTCAAGAGCTTCAAATTCCTGGGCGTGCACATCTCTGAAGATCTTTCCTGGTCCGAGAACACAGATGCAATTATTAAGAAAGCTCACCAGCGTCCATACTTCCTGAGAAGATTACGGAGAGTCGGTCTGTCAAGGAGGACTCTCTCTAACTTCTACAGGTGCACAGTAGAGAGCTTGCTGACTGGTTGCATCGTGGCTTGGTTCGGCAACTTGAGTGCCCTGGAGAGGAAAAGACTACAAAAAGTAGTAAACACTGCCCAGTCCATCATCGGCTCTGACCTTCCTTCCATCGAGGGGATCTACCACAGTCGCTGCCTCAAAAAGGCTGGCAGCATCATCAAGGACCCACACCACCCTGGCCACACACTCATCTCCCTGCTACCTTCAGGTAGAAGGTACAGGAGCCTGAGAACTGCAACAACCCGGTTCAGGAATAGCTACTTCCCCACAGCCATCAGGCTATTAAACCTGGCTCGGACAAAACTCTGAACATTAATACCCCTTTATCTGTTATTTGCACTTTATTAGTTTATTTATTCATGTGTGTATATGTTTATATATGGTATATGGACACACTAATCTGTTTTGGAGTCAATGCCGTCTATGTTCTGTGTGCTGATGCAAAGCAAGAATGTCATTGTCCGATCAGGGACACACGACGATAAACTCACTTGAACATGAACTTGAATGTTCTTTGTTCTGATATTGTACACTGGTAAGATGGTGAAACCACAGATACAGTGTGCAAATGTATTGGTACTCTGGAACCAATATAGATCAATCCTCACCTTCAGTCTGCTCCAAGGTTCAAGTTAGTAGCAGTGGGTCATTGAGAGTCATAGAGTCAGAGAGACCCTTCAGCCCAACTTACCCACGCAGAATTTGAGGAAGGACATTCTTGCTATTGAGGGAGGGCAGTGTAAGTTCACCAGGTTAATCCCGGGATGGCGGGACTGTCATATGTTGATAGAATGGAGCAGCTGGGCTTGTATACACTGGAATTTAGAAGGATGAGAGGGGATCTTATTGAAACATATAAGATTATTAAGGGATTGGACATGCTAGAGGCAGGAATCATGTTCCCGATGTTGGGGGGGTCCATAACCAGGGGCCACAGTTTAAGAATGAGGGGCATGCAATTTAGAACAGAGATGAGGAAAAACTTTTTCATCCAGAGAGTTGTGAGTCTGTGGAATTCTCTGCCTCAGAGGGCGGTGGAAGGCAATTCTCTAGATGCTTTCAAGAGAGAGCTAGATAGAGCTCTTAAAGATAGCGGAGTCAGGGGATATGGGGAGAAGGCAGGAACGGGGTACTGATTGTAGATGATCTGCCATAATCACATTGAATGGCAGTGCTGGCTCGATGGGCCGAATGGCCTACTAGTGCACCTATTGTCTATTGTCCCACCTGTCTGCATATGGCGCATATCCCTCCAAACCTGTCCTATCCATGTACTTGACTAAATGTGTTTTACAAGTTGTGATGTTACCCGCCCCAACTACCCCCTCTGGCAGCTTGTTCCACACACCCACCACCCTTTGTGTGAAATAGTTACCCCTCAGTTTCCCACTAAACCTTTCCACTCTCATCTTAAATCTATGCCCTCTGGTTCTTGATTCTCCTACTCTGGCTAAAAGACTGTGGGCATTCACCCTATCTATTCCCCTCATGATTTTGTACAACTCAAAAGATCACCCCTCATTCCCCTGCACTCCGCAGTGCATGGTTCGCGTTGATGTTAGTGGATCACTGGTTGATCCGGCCCCGGGTGGACAGCTCCCGGTGCTGAAGCCCAGAGCCGGGGATGGGGAGATGACAGCTCCCGGTACTGAAGCCCAGAGCCGGGGGAGGGGGAGTTGGAAGCTCCTGGTGCTGTAGCCCAGAGCCGGGGAGGGGGGAGTGGAACTCCCGGTGCTGAAGCCCAGAGCCGGGGAGGGGAGTGGAAGCTCCTGGTACTGAAGCCCAGAGCCGGGGAGGGGGAGTGGAAGCTCCTGGTACTGAAAGCCCAGAGCCAGGGAGGGGGAGTGGAAGCTCCTGGTGCTGTAGCCCAGAGCCGGGGAGGGGGAGAGGGGAGCTCCCGGTGCTGAAGCCCAGAGCCGGGGAGGGGGAGTGGACGCTGGGTGCTCTAACACCGGGGAGGGGAAGTGGACAGATCCCGGTGCTGAAGCCCAGAGCCGGGGAGGGGGAGTGGAAGCTCCTGGTGCTGAAGCCCAGAGCCGGGGAGGGGGAGAGGGAGCTCCCGGTGCTGAAGCCCAGAGCCGGGGAGGGGAAGTGGACAGATCCCGGTTGCTGAAGCCCAGAGACAGGGAGGGGGAGTGGAAGCTCCCGGTGCTGTAGCCCAGAGCCGGGGAGGGGGATGGACAGCTCCGGTGCTGTAGCCCAGAGCCGGGAAGGGGCAGTAGAAGCTCCCGGTGCTGTGGCCCAGAGCCGGGGAGGGGGAGTGGAAGCTCCCGGTGCTGAGGCCCAGAGCCGGGGAGGGGGAGAGTGGACAGCTCCCGGTGCTGAAGCCCAGAGCCGGGGAGGGGGAGAGGGAGCTCCCGGTGCTGAAGCCCAGAGCTGGGGAGGGGGGAGTGGAAGCTCCCGGTGCTGAAGCCCAGAGTGGGGAGGGGAGAGGGAGCTCCCGGTGCTGAAGCAGAGCTGGGGAGGGGGAGAGGGAGCTCCCGGTGCTGAAGCCCAGAGCCGGGGAGGGGGAGAGGGAGCTCCCGGTGCTGAAGCCCAGAGCCGGGGAGGGGGAGTGGAAGCTCCCGGTGCTGTAGCCCAGAGCCGGGGAGGGGGAGAGGGAGCTCCCGGTGCTGAAGCCCAGAGCCGGGGAGGGGGAGAGGGAGCTCCCGGTGCTGTAGCCCAGAGCCGGGGAGGGGGAGTGGACAGCTCCTGGTGCTGAAGCCCAGAGCCGGGGGGGGGGAGTGGACAGCTCCCGGTGCTGAAGCCCAGAGCCGGGGAGGGGGAGTGGAAGCTCCCGGTGCTGAAGCCCAGAGCCGGGGAGGGGGAGTGGACAGCTCCTGGTGCTGAAGCCCAGAGCCGGGGAGGGGCAGAGGGAGCTCCCGGTGCTGAAGCCGAGTCCTGCTGCTGCGGCGCCGACACGATTCCACATCTGGTTTGGGAAGGAACTGCAGATGCTGATTTACACCGCAGATAGATGCTGGAGTAATCGCGCGGGGCAGACAGCATCTCTGGACACGAAACGTCACCCATTCCTTAGAAACATAGAAACATAAAAATAGGTGCAGGAGCAGGCCATTCGGCCCTTCGAGCCTGCACCGCCATTCAATATGATCATGGCTGATCATCCAACTCAGTATCCTGTACCTGCCTTCTCTCCATACCCCCTGATCCCTTTAACCACAAGGGCCACATCTAACTCCCTCTTAAATATAGCCAATGAACTGGCCTCAACTACATTCTGTGGCAGAGAATTCCAGAGATTCACCACTCTCTGTGTGAAATGCATTCTCTCCCATCTGATCGTTCCCTTTGGTCCCATTTTCCCAGTCTACCTGCATGTTGAAAGCTCCCAAGACCACTGTAGCATTACCTTTCCTACATGCCGATTGTATCTCCTGTATCCTATATCCTGGCTAATGTTTGGGGGCCTGTAACCTCCCATTAGGGTCTTGTTACCCTTGCAGTTTGTCAGCTGTACCTACAATGACTCTACATCTTCTGATCCTATATCACCCCTTACCATTGCCCGCCAGGAGAAGAATGGAACACAGGGGAGAGACAAGACTTTGCCTTCAATCACAGTGAGGAGGAGATTCACTGTGATGGATGTTTCTGTCAATTGTGTGGGTGTGTGTCTTGGTTCTTTTCTTGTTGCATGACTGCAGAAAACAAATTTAGTTTGAACTTCATTTGAGGTTCAAATGACAATAAACAAATTGTATAATTGTAATTGCTAAGGACTAAATGTACAACAGATGCTGCGGGCCACACAGCAGGGCAGTTTGAATAAGGTTTCAGTTTCAAAGCTGAAACATTCTGATATTTGATGAAAATACCTGTAGGTTTAGTCAGTAGTTTAAAAAGGATCAGAATTTTGCTTAAAAGTTCAAAGTCTCTGTTGATTTTGAAGTGCTGTTCCTCCACTAGTAGGGAATATTTGCTCTAGACATACGGGGGGGGGGGTTCATCACACAGCCTGTGGTGCTGACAGGAAACTTTGCAGGGAAGATTTTGCTAACAATACGTTATTACTCATTAAAAGTGGAGCAACTCTACTGCAATCAGTCTGAAGAAAGGAATGTGTGAAATACTTCCTCTTATATCAGAGATATATGATCGTATATTCACCTCATGAGGGGATTTGATAGGAACCTGAGGGGCAACGTTTTCCACACGGAAGATGGTGAGTGTATGGAACGAGCTGCCAGAGGAGGTAGTTAAGGCAAATACCACCACAACATTTGCACAGGTACATGGATAGGACAAGTTTGGAGGGAAATGGACCAAACACGGGCAGGTGGGACTAGTGTAACTGGGAAATGTTGGCCGGTGTGGGCAAGTTGGGCCAAAGGGCTTGTTTCCACACTGTATCACTGTGAACCTTTGAGAGGCAGGGGTCCACAGAGAGTTACCTGGTGGGGGGAGGGGGGAGACAAGAACAATAGGGGGACCCACTGAGTTACTCCAGCACTCTGTGAAACGTCACCTATCCATGTTCTCCACAGATGCTGCCTGACCCACTGAGTTACTCCAGCAACTCTGTGAAACGTCACCTATCCATGTTCTCCAGAGATGCTGCCTGACCCACTGAGTTACTCCAGCACTCTGTGAAACGTCACCTATCCATGTTCTCCAGAGATGCTGCCTGACCCACTGAGTTACTCCAGCACTCTGTGAAACGTCACCTATCCATGTTCTCCACAGATGCTGCCTGACCCGCTGAGTTACTCCAGCACTCTGTGAAACGTCACCTATCCATGTTCTCCACAGATGCTGCCTGACCCGCTGAGTTACTCCAGCACTCTGTGAAACGTCCACCTATCCATGTTCTCCACAGATGCTGCCTGACCCGCTGAGTTACTCCAGCACTCTGTGAAACGTCACCTATCCAATGTTCTCCAGAGATGCTTGCCTGACCCACTGAGTTACTCCAGCACTCTGTGAAACGTCACCTATCCATGTTCTCCGCAGATGCTGCCTGACCCGCTGAGTTACTCCAGCACTCTGTGAAACGTCACCTATCCATGTTCTCCACAGATGCTGCCTGACCCGCTGAGTTACTCCAGCACTCTGTGAAACGTCACCTATCCATGTTCTCCACAGATGCTGCCTGACCCGCTGAGCTTTTCACTGTACCTCGGTACACGTGACGATAAACTAAACTGAATTAAATTGAACTGAACCTGACTCTGTTCCTGTCTGACCACTGCCTCTCCTCACAACTATTCTCAGAATTATCTTGTATTTGAATTATTATTTTTCCTTTCTGCATGACCTTTATCCCCGTGTCCCTGTTCCATTGTGTTTGACTTCTATTTTGGAATATCATTATGGAAATATGTGGTATTTTTCCCAGAGTAAGTGTGCCTGTGGTCTCAGCCTCCCTGAGGCCAGCAATCTCTCCACACCCGCTCTTCAGGGACCACCATCTCTCAGCAGAGGCCGTGCAAACTAACTCTTGGCCAATCCCAACTAAATCATGAAGGTTTACACAAACAACATTCCTTTCCAGGGACAAACACAACTTGTGGGCTAACAGAGCCCTCGGCCAGTCCGCAGAATCATGCCCCTCCCTGTGCAGATGCTTCAAACAAGGAAGTGGGGAGCTGGGAGGTAGATTTAGGTTTCTATTGTCACATGCACAGTGGTGCAGCGGGTAGACCCGCTGCCTCACACCGCCAGAGACACGGGTTCAAGCCTGACCTCGGCTGCTGTCTGTGTGTGTGTGTGGAGTTTGCACGTTCTCCCTGTGACTATGAGGGTTTCCTCTAGATGCTCCAGTTTCCTCCCACATCACAAAGATGTATGGGTTTGTAGATGAATTAGCCCCAAATGTGTATGGAATGGATGTGAAAATAGGGCAACATAACCTAATGTGCATAGGTCAGACTCGGAGGGCCGAAGGGCCTATTTCAGGCTGTGTCTAAACAAAACTAAATGTGTACTGAGGTACAGTGAAAATCTTTGTTTGCATGCTATCAAATCAGATCAGATATAACACACCAAAATACAATCGTCAAACTCAAGTGACAAAATGTGTGCAGGAAATAACTGCAGATGTAGATATATACCAAAGCTGCACACAGAGTGCTGGAGTAACTCAGCGGGTCAGGCAGCATCTGTGGAGAACATGGATAGGTGACGTTTCACAGAGTGCTGGAGTAACTCAGCGGGTCAGGCAGCATCTGTGGAGAACATGGATAGGTGACGTTTCACAGAGTGCTGGAGTAACTCAGGTCAGGCAGCATCTGTGGAGTGAGGTACATGATAGGTGACTTTCACAGAGTGCTGGAGTAACTCAGCGGGTCAGGCAGCATCTGTGGAGAACACGGATAGGTGACGTTTCAGGTCGAGACTCGCAATGTCACTAATCTCCACAGATGCTGCCTGACCCGCTGAGTTACTCCGAATGGCCAAATTCTGCCTCTACAACTTATGAACTTTGTAAACTGGATTTGGGAGATTCACATTTGAAAGTTTTTTGATGAAAATCTTCAAAATGAAGGTAATTTGGATTGAAGTTTCTAAGGGTATGATAAACAAATGATTTGATTTTGTTTATTGACAGATCGGGGCAGAGATGGTGATCTTTAACTTTACAATAAAGAGGGAAGAGAAGGGAAAGGATTTCGCAGCAGAAGAGATTGGGTGGAGATTTCATTTAGTTTAGTTTAGAGATACAGCACGGAAACGCACCAACCAGCGAAACCTAGAAAACATAGAAATTAGGTTGCAGGAGTTAGGCCATTCAGCCTTCGAGCCTGCACCGCCATTCAATATGATCATGGCTGATCACCAACTCAGTATCCCGTACCTGCCTTCTCTCCATACCCTCTGATCCCCTTAGCCACAAGGGCCCATCCAACTCACTCTTAAATATAGCCAATGAACTGGCCTCAACTACCCTCTGTGGCAGAGAGTTCCAGAACATCAACCACTCTCTGTGTGAAAAGAACAGCGATCACCCGTACACTAGTTTCTATTCTACACACATTAGGGACAATTTACAGAAGCCAAATAAACTACAAACCTGTACGTCTTTGGAGTGTGGGAGAAAACCGGAGCACCCGGAGAAAACCCACGCAGGTCAGGGGGAGAACGTGCAAACTCCATAGAGACAGCACCTGTGTTCAAGGTGGAACCTGGTTCTCTGGTGCTGTGAGGCAGCAACTCTACCACTTGTTACTGTTGCGGCTGCCTGCAGTCTGCGGGCAGATTGGTGGCTGTGATGCTGCTGACTGTGTGGGGACCTGCCTTCCTCTCACAGACACAAGGAGACAGCTGCCTCCATCACACCTCCTCCTCTCAGCTGCCCCAGTGAGGCTGACAGCCAGCCCCCTCCTCATGTTTCCAGCTCTCCTCACCCCTACTCCATCAGTCTGAGGAAGGGTCCTGACCCGAGATGTCATCTGCCCATTCCCTCCACAGATGCTGCCTGACCCACTGAGTCTGCCCATTCCCTCCACAGATGCTGCCTGACCCACTGAGTCTGCCCATTCCCTCCACAGATGCTGCCTGAACCACTGAGTCTTCCAATCCCTCCACAGATGCTATCTGACCCACTGAGTATGTTCATTCCCTCCACAGATGCTGCCTGACCGTCAGACGCTGTTGCTCCAGCTCCTTGTCCTTTGTTGAAGACTGCGTTGACTGGAGAGAGGAAGGAGTTGGCAGTGAACAGCGACACAGTCTACCCCCAGGGAGAGGGCAGGCGTTACCTTGTCTTGAGCAGGGAGTGTCACAACAAAGCTGACACCCGCCAGTCGTGATTAGCAGAGGCAGCAAGCAGGGCTTAGCCTGGTTAGTAATTAGTGCATTAATTAACAGCCTGGATTTCAGGTTGCTTCAAGTCTCACTGGTGCTGGACAGGAAGCTCTCCAGTAATCACTAATCACGTGGGCACAGCAGCAAAGGTTGATCGGAAAGCTGAGAGCTGTAAGGAGCTGCAGTCCAGTAAACGGTCCCCTCTGTCCTATCATAGTGATCATAGTGTCATGAATAAGGTGTCGAGCGTGTTTCATTATTGTACAGAACAGTGACGGATCGCATCAATCCTCACTTACTGCACCTCGACAGGCCTGTAAATACAACACACACACACACACACACACACACAACAACACACACACACAGATATAAATAAATAGTCCATTAAATAACAGAAAAACATTCTGCAGGACTCTGCCAGAAGGACTTGGGCAGTTGGGGATTGGGCAGAGAAATGGCAGATGGAAAATAGTGCAGCAAAGTGGGGAGTCATGCATTTTGGTTGTAGGAATAAAGGCATAGAATGTTTTCTAAATGGGTAGACATTCCAGAAATCGGAGATGCAAAGGGATTTGGGAGTGCTGTACAGGATTTCCAAATAAATATTTTGACAAGTTGTAGCAAATGTAATGTTAGCATTTATTTCAAAGGATAGAATAATAAAACAGGGATGTAACGCTGATCACCTATAATGCTCTGGTCAGCCGCATTGGAAATATTGTGGAGCATTTTAGGCCCCATATCCCGGAAAGGATGGCCGGCTCAGGAGAGAGTCGCAGAGGAGGTTTACAATAATGACTCCCAGTAAATGAGTGGGTTAACTAAGATAACCGACAAATTCCCACCATAGGCTGCATCCCAAGAATACATAAGGAAGTAGGGAATAGAGGCTCAAGATAAGGCGTAAGAGAGTAGTTAGCATACGCGACAGTAGCCAAGAGAGGTAGATGGAGAGAGGAGTAGTAGGAGGATGAGTAGGCGGTAGATAGCTAGAGAAGAGAGGAGCAGGGGCTAAGGCTAGAGTAGCGGTAGCTGTAAACAGAGCAAGGGATAAGAAGCCCCAGAAATAGTGGATGTATTAGTGAATATATTTTTATTCAAACTCCTTTAGATTCTGAGTATTCCTGAGGATTGGAGGGTACTAAAGAACCCTCCAACTTTATAAAAGGGGAGGATAGAAAAACGGGGAATTACATAACCAGTAAGTCCTAACCATCGGTAGTGGGGAATTGCCTAAGTCAGTTATTAAAGCATGGGATAGCAGCGCTATTTGGAAATATGGTAAATCATAGGACAAAGGCAGCATTGTTTACGAAAGGGAAATCAGGTCTGCCCGAATCTTATAGATATTTTTTTCGAGGAGTACTAGTAAGAGGATAAGGGAGAACCAGTGGCATGTGTATAATCTGGACTTTCAGAAGGCTTCCGTCAAGGCCCACAAAAGAGAATTAGATACAAACATAAAGACACAACGGTATTGGGGTTCAGAATTGATGTGTTGCTAGGAACTGGCTGGCAGACAAAGCAAAGATAGGAGATAAAACGGTTTCTTTTTCAGGACTGGCAACAGTGACCAGTGGGGGGTACCGCAGGGCTCAGGCCTTGAACCCCAGATATTTACAATATAAGTTAATGATGCTGGACGAGGGAAATGAATGCAACATCTCCAAGTTTGCCGATGACAAGAAGCTGGGGGGCCATTGTTAGGATGAGGAGGATGCTAGGAACATGCAGTGTGAGATTTGCTAATTTGAGTGAATGGCAATGCAAGGCAGATGCAGCATAATGTGGATAAATTGAAGGTTATCCACTTTTGGTGCAAAAACAGAGGGTAGACTATTATCTGACTGATGACCATTAGAAAATGGGGAGATGCAGCGAGACCTTGTCCATGTACACTCTCATCATTGAAAGTAGGCATGCCAGTGCAGCACATGTGAAGAAATCGAATGGTATGTTGGCATTCATAGCAAAAGGTTTTTGATACAAGAGCAGGAGTACACTGCGTTGTACCGGGTCTTAGGTGAGGCCACACCTGAGTATTGCTACAGTTTTGGTCTCCTAATCGTTAGGAAAGACATCTTGCCATAGAGAGGAGTACAGAGACGGTTCACCAGGCTGATTCCTGAAGAACACGACTTCCCTATGAAAGAAAGACTGGATAGATTCGCTTGTACACGCTGGAACATAGAAAATTGAGAGGGATCTTATAGCGACTTACAAAATCTAAAGGGGTTGACAGCC
Organism: Okamejei kenojei; assembly: GCA_035221665.1. Taxonomy (NCBI): domain Eukaryota; kingdom Metazoa; phylum Chordata; class Chondrichthyes; order Rajiformes; family Rajidae; genus Okamejei; species Okamejei kenojei. The sequence goes on from CM069133.1 coordinate 620,032, forward strand.
TAGATGCAGAAGATTGTTTTAAGGACCGAGATGATAAAATCGTTTTTCACACAGAGAGTGTTGAATCAGTGGTAATTCTCTGCCACAGAAGGTAGTTGAGGCAAGTTCATTGGCATTTTAAGAGGGCGTTAGATGTGGCCCTTGTGGGCTAAAGGTAATCAGGGGTATGGAAGAGGCAGGTACGGGATACTGAGTTGGATGATCACCATGATCATATTGAATGGCGTGCTGGGCTCGAAGGCCGTATGGCCTACACCTGCACCTATTTTCTATGTTTCTATGTTACTACGAGCGTTTTGACAGCACTGGGGCCCACTTGCTGAGTAAAAGAATGAGGGGTGACCTAATGAAACCTTACAGAATAGTGAAAGGATGGATATTGCAAGAAGTTTCCATCAGTGGGATAGTCTAGGGACCAGACATCATAGCCATTCCGAATAAAAGGTGCATACATATAAGAAAGGATAATAGGAGATTTCTTAGTCAGAGGGAGGTGAATCTGTGGAACTCAAATTGCCACAGACGGATGTGGCGGGCCAAGTCAGTGGTATTATTAAAAAGTTTTTTGGAGATTGTTAGATTTTAGACAATTGCGTGTGTCAAAGGGGTATTGGAGAACGGCATGATCATGGGATGGGAGGGACACGCTGGCTCGAAGGCCGAATTGCCAACCTCCCTGCCCCAATATCTATTGAATGATAGATCAGCCAAGATTGAAAGGCGGATAGACCTCGATGTGGCCACATGCTCAAATCTGCTCCTATGACTTAGGAAGAATAATATATCAGTATAGTAGGCCCCTCTTGGTCACTGACTGACCCAAGAGGTGGCATCCTGGACAGATGCAAGCCTGGCGATGTCATATGGAGGACAGGACAGGCTGGTTGCCCATGCAGCCGTCCCCCCTCTCCACGACGTCGCAGATCGATCCAAAGGAACACAGGGCCTTACAGCCTGGCACCAGCGCCGTCGCAGGAGCTGCCAGAGCGAGGTTGTAAACATGACCACTGCCTTAGGGCCTCCGACACCGGATTTTTCTTCACATCCTGGAGCCTTTTTCCATGACTGATAAGGCCACAAAGGCTGGATGGTTTAAAAACAAGTTTCCCTCCCTAGATGGACTGCTTCGCCAGGGTGGCGAGCCCATCCTCTCCCGAGACTGGTGGGGGTGGAGCGTCTACCTTCCCATGCAGCTCATATAGCACCTCCCACTGCCCTGTAATCAATAATCAATATATTCAAACCATAAAAGTGCAAACCGGTCATTAGTGTAACCAATGCATGGAAGATCACAGTTGCTAGATTAGTGAGGGCAGTGTTCAAGACTGATGGCTGGTAGGGATTAAGCTGTTCCAGAACCGGAACATTACAGTTTTCAGCTCCTGAACCATTTCTTCCCATGGTAGCAGCGAGATGAGAGCGAGGCCAGGTGGTTGTGGTCTCTGATGATGCCGGCAGCCTTCTTTTTGTTGAGTCTACATGCCAGTGGAAAAAGTCCTTCAATCCATGTGTACAAAGTGACGTTTTAAGCAAAATATAGCAGTTGATTAACAGAGATAAGAGGCTTTGAAGTGACGAGTGACGTGTGGAGAGGTAGGTGCCTGATGTTCTTCCATTGAGAGAACCTCACCGCTAATCCTGCCCTCACCTTCAATCAGCTTGATCCTTTGTTGATTTCTCAGTGTAACGGGCGCTGTCTGTACGGAGTTTGCACGTTCTCCCCGAGACCCTGTGGGTTTTCTTCAAGATCTGTGGTTTCCTCCCACACTCCAAAGACGTACAGGTTTGTAGGTTAATTGGCTCGGTATCAATGTAAATTGTTCCTCTTGTGTGTGTAAGATAGTGTTAGTGTGCGGGGATCGCTGGTCGGTGCGGACTCGGTGGGTCAAGGGGCCTGTTTCCACGCTGTATCTCTAAACTAAAGTCGGACTGGTGGAGAGCCGTTGATCGCGGTGTGAGCTGGACTGGAGGGTACTCTTTCACCACACCATCACCACAGGCCACTGGGGAACGGTTCTGCTGCCTGGGTCCCTGCCCTGCACCAGCCCTGGGCCAAGATACACACACTCAGACACAGGCCCGCACAGCGGGGACACAGTGAACACACAGTGCCTGACACCCTGGGTTGGGACCCCCTGACCTCCCGCCGCTTTCTAGTGAGTCTGCACGTTCTCTCTGGGTGCCCCGGTTTCCTCCCACATCCCAAAGAGTTTTAGTTTAGTTTATAGACACAAAATGCTGGAGTATCTGAGCGGACAGGACAGGACAGCATCTCCTGGGAGAAGGATTGGGTGACCCTTCTTCAGACTGAGAGTCGGGGAAAGGGAAATAAAGATAGACGGTGAGAATAGATATAGACAATGAATGAAAGAAATCAGCAAAGTAAAAATGGACAAGGAAACATGTCATTGTTAGCTGTGTCTGGGTTAGAACGAGAAGCTGGCGTGACGGGTGGGGGAGGGATGGTGAGAGAGGAACGCAGGGGTTACTTGATAGCGGAGAATCAATAACATACCACTGCAGTAACTGTCCAAGCGAACTATGAGATGCTGTTCCTCCAATTTGCATAGCTTCCCCTGAACCATGGAGATACCTAACATAATGTCAGGGGCATGGAGGCAGAATTAAAGTGTTTGGCACCGGAGGTCATATAGGTCAGTGGTCAGAGTGAGGTGTTTCAGTGAAACGATCGCCCAGTCACGCTTGGTCCTCACACGATGTTAATTTTCCTCATCATGAACAATGGATACAGAAGATTTTTGGTTTTTAGGTTAGTTTATTGTCACGTGTACCGAGTACGAGAAAAGCTTTTCTGTGTCGTGCTAACCAGTCCAGTCGGAAGACAACACTGGTCACCGTCGAGGCCGTCCAACATACAGATACATGGTAAGTAAATAATGTTTATTGAAGGGAAAGCCAGCAAATGCTGATCTAGATAGACGAGGAGCACTGATGAGGTATATATAGTTCACACTGCTCTCTGGTTTGGTAGGTGGTCTAGTGCTTGAAACAAACGAGCGGCTTGCGGGTTAAATTGGATCATGATTTGTAAATTGTCCTTATGTGTAGGGAGTGGATCATAAAGTGGGATTTGATGGGCCTGTGATAAACATAGAACTAGTGAGAACGTGTGATCGAATGGTACCCAATATTGAGGGTATAAGGCGGGGGGGGAGTTGTTAAGACAGCACTAGGAGTAGCGCCACCTGTGGTGACAGAGCATTGGCCAGCTGCAACGCCATAGACATGTTGAGGTAATGCTTCAGGGATGCAACGAGCGCAAGGACAATTAATGAACATGTATTGCAGGACAATGAATGAGCTCATGGCCACAAGGAATTTGATATAACAGAAGGGCCCCTGGGTTCAAGTCCTAGTTGCATGGTGTTGTTAAACGGGACGCCACAGAGAAATTTAGGAGAAAATGTAGCAGGTTGGACAGGCTAGGACTTCACTCATAGGAGTCAAGAGGAATTAGCCAGAGTAGGGGAATCCAATACCAAGGGTTTTATCGGTTGAAATGAGGGGGGTAAGGGTTTTAATAGGAACCTGAGGGGCAACTGTTTTAACACAAAGAGGTCGTGGGTCCATAGAGTCACACAGCAATGGAAATAGGCCCTTCAGCCCAACTTTCCCCCAAACCGGCCAACATACCTAGCTCTATCTACACTGGTCCCACCTACCTGCATTAGGCCCATAATCCCCCTAAACCTGCCCTTCCATGTAACTCTCCAAATTTACTCACATTTTAGGATTGTCCCCAGCCTCAACTACCACCTCCATCACTCATTTCCATACACCCACCACCCCTCTGTGTGGAAAAATAATTGCCCCATTGCTCTCCCAGATTCTGCCTACCCGCTGAGATACTCCAGAACTCTGTGAAACGTTCACCTACCATGTCTCCCACAGATGCTGCCTGACCCGATGAGTTACTCCAGCACTCTGTGAAACGTCACCTATCCATGTTCTCCACAGATGCTGCCTGACCCGCTGAGTTACTCCAGCACTCTGTGAAACGTCACCTATCCATTTTTCTCCACAGATGCTCCGACCCGCTGAGGTACTTCTAAACTCCAGTGAAGTACAGCCCATGCTGACAAACAATCATCATTGTTTAACCCAGATCATTCTTGTTCCTTAGATTCCTGGGATCACTTTGTGATTAAGTTGCAGTCACAGGTTCTTGGTCCTCCAAATTATTCCAAATGGAATTTAAACTGGAGGTGACGGAGGGTGGACAAGCAAAAAAGTGTCCTTGGAGTAGAGGAGCTACCTTAACATTCAAGCAAGACTGCGCTCTCCCGGTTGCTGACCATTCCCACATTGACCATGTTGTCCTGGGCCTCTACCATTGCCACAGTGAGGCCACACACACACTGGAGAAACAACATCTCATGCTGTCAAAAGTGCTGGAGAAACTTAGCGGGTGCAGTACAAACATCAACCACTATGGAGCAAGGAAAGGGCAACGATTTTCGGGCCATAACTCGTCTTCAGACTGATGCGGGTTCTGCCTTCCAAATATCCACATCTGCTGTTCATTCTTGAACAAACATCTCATATTCCTGCTTGGGGTGCTCACACCCCAGTGGTGTACATTGTACGCTGCCAATATCTGTTCCCTCTCCCTCACCCATAAACAAAAACACAACGAAAAGGTCTCGACCCCAAACGTCGCCTATCTCCTTCGCTCCTAGTTGCTCTCAACAGCCGCTGAGTTTCCTCCCGCCTTTTGTGTACCCTGACTTCTCCAGCATCTGCAGTTCCTTCTTTAAACACAAAAACACATTGTCTTGTTGAAAATCAGCCTCTAACAACTGCTTGTGAACTACTGTGCATCGTGACTGGTAAAGGGGGAAGAGGGAGGGGGAGTGGAGGTGGGAGGGGGGAGGGAGAGAAGGTGAGTGGGGGAGAGGGAGGAGAGTGAGAGGGGGGGAGAGGGAGGGGGGAGGAGAGAAAAGGAGAGGAGGAGAGGGAGGGATAGAGAGAGGGGGAGGAGGGGGAGACAGAAGAGGGGAGAGAGGATGGGGGAGAGGAGAAAAGGAGAGAGAAGGAGGGGAGAGGAGGGGGAGAGAGAGCGGGGGGAACGAGGGGAGAGGAGGGGGAGTGAGGGAGGGGGAGAGGGAGGGGGAGAGGGAGAAAGGAGAGGGGGGGGGCAAGAGGAGGGGAGAGAGAAGGGTGTGAGAGGGAAGGGGAAGGGAGAGAAGGAGAAAGGGGGAGAGGGAGGGAGAGAGAGGGTGGGTGGGGATAGGGGAGACAGAGAGTGGGGGAGAGAAGGAGAAGGTGGGGGAGAGGGAGGGGAGGAGGGTGTGGAGAGCCTGGGGGAGCAGAGTTGTCGCCGACGTGGAGCTGGCGAAGGTGGGCGTTTCAAGTTAGTCTGTGGGGCCGCACGAGATAGGGGGATTGGGTACCGCGGGTGGTGTGCTAGCTTTTTCCTCTTCTTGTCCGGAACGAG